>PVKZ01006575.1:0-33009 GCA_004027375.1 Macroglossus sobrinus | reverse complement strand
GAGGCACCAAGTTCCCAGCGGCCTCAGGGCCACTGCCCTGCGTCTCGTGGCCCGTGTGTCCCCTCAGTCCCAGGCTGGGTCTCGGCCCTCGCCCAAGGCCCAGCTGGTCTCTGCACAGTCCGGGCCCTCCGCCCACGGGCAGCTGCTTCGCCCCAGGAGGGCTGCAGGTGCTACCAGGAGCCGGCCTGAGCCTTCCTCCAGGACGGGTCTCCCCGAGACCTCCGGGCTGTGGCCTGGGCCAGCCTCGTAGGACACCCCTCCAAGTGGGGGCAGAAGTGGAACCCCCAGAGCACGCAGCGAGCACAGGGGGACAGGCTCTGAGGGCCCCGTCTCCCGCCCCCCTCCCCATCCTGCACCTTCCGTGGCAGCTGGCCTGGCCGCCCTGCGCTCTCGGGCAGCTCACCCGTTTGGGGGGGCTGCACACACGGGGTTGCCCGTTCTCAGGGACTGACACGCTCTGCCCGGGGCTAATTAGCATGCTGCCTGTGGGCCGAGCGAGGACAGGAACGTAATTACTGGGAGCGAGCCTGCCCAGGAATGCATCTGGGAGGTTACCATAGGAATCGCAGCCTATTCATCCCCTGCGAGCTAATCAGGGTCACGCGGAAGGGATTGGGGACAGGCTGCGGGTTACACGGTGAGCGCCCCGAACAAAGCCCCGCACTCACTCCTTAACCCTTTGGGGCCCAGGCTGCGGACGGCGCGAGGGCCGGCACCCCGCCTGCCCCCCAGCGCCCAGCAGGGCCTTCCGGGGCGTCGCCCACGGGCTCCTGCCCTTGAAAGGAGCGTGGGAACCGGGGCACCTGGGCCGGAGGTGCGCTGCCAGGCCCTGTGCCGGGTGGTGGGGGGACAACCTTGCCGGCCAGAGAGGGGACAGGACGAATGGACGTGGGCTCACCCTCAGGGCAGGCCGGGGAGTGGCACCTCCAGGCGGAAGGCTCAGGACCCCAGCACACGGCGTCCAGGACACTGGCCCAGCCTGGCTACTGGGGGCCCGAGCTGGCCCGTCCCCCTGCCGGGCGCTCCTGAGCCAGTGCCCCCAGTGCCAGCGTTCTAGAACAATCCGTGCATCCCCACCGCCCTGCACAGCCCGCGCCTTCCTGTCGGGTGGGCTGGCCGCGAGGCCCACCCCCTCCCTGCCACTCCGTCCAGAAGCGGGAACGACACCCCTGCCCTGGGGTCATGACCTCCTGGGTCCCGGGGTGGTGGCCACGACCTCGCCGAGCCCCGCCAGGCACAGGGCGACTCAGGGGTTCCAGCGGTGAGGGGTCTGAGGGAAGGGGGCGGGCCCTGAGCTCGTGCCCCGTCCCCGAGCATGCAGGAGAGGGTGGGCTGAGGTCTTCTGGGGAGCCAGCGGGGGCAGCACCCTCCTGGACCCCTGAGAGATGCACCCCAGCGGCGGGCAGGCCGAGGGGTGAAGGCAATCCTCCCCCAGGCTGTCCTCAGGACTGCATCTCAGGCGCTGATCTGGGGACCCCTCACTGCTGGAGGCTCCTACACGGCCCCAGCACCCCATCCCTTCCACAGCTGTTCACTAGATGCCCCTCCCGATCCTGGGACAGGCTGCTGTCACACAAGCTTCTAGGAGTACAAGCCCCACCTTCCGGCACCTTCCAGAACCTTCTACCATATTCTAGTGCCCTCCTTTGCCTTCTAGCACCTCCTAGCACCTTCCGGCACCTTCCTGCACCTCCCTACGAGAGCAGCTGCTCCTGGGTGGACTGCACAGCCCGCTCACTCCTGGGGGGGCCGCCTCCCCGTCCCCACAGTGCCGCTTGCGAGCCCGGAAGGCTGGGAGGGGGCGAGGAGGGGGCGCGGTGCACTTCGGCCTCCGAGCCACGCTGTTCGCGGCAGACCTTGGGGGACCCGGTCTCCGCGGGATCCGCCATTCAGCGGTGACCCGAGGAGCCGTGTGTTGTCAACACGCCTTCACCGGGCCAAGGAGCGGGGCTGGGAGGAGGAAGGCAATTTGTTTGTGAATTTTGCCCTTTGTTATGGAAAGCTGTGGGGTTTTAAAAAAATTGTAAAGGTTTGAACGGTTAACTCCCAGGGTAGGCACCCCCCCTCCGCCCAGGGCCCGCGGATGGGGAAGTTGGAGGACATGTTTATTTCGCAAAATAAAAAAAAAAAAAAAGAAGAAAGAAGGAAAATGCAGAATGGATGTTAAGTAGCCGTATGCAGATTTCCTGCGGCCTGTGGATTTATTCTCTTGAAACCTTTTTGAAAAGGCTCGACCCACAGCCATGAGGCAAATCGCGCTCTCCAGTCGAGCCCCGGGCCCCGCGGCCGCTCAGGAAGCCGGAGCGCGCGGCTCGCGTGGGCTCCCGGGGCCCCCCCGAGACCCGAGTGCGGCTGGGGCTCAGCGTGCCCACACCCCACCCGCACACGGGGGGGGGGGGGCTTCCGCTGCACCCCTCGGGGGGACAGGGTGTGGCCCGGAGCCCCAGCTGCCGTCCCCGGCCCTGAGGGCGTCAGATCCTATCACAGGTGATGCTCTGAGCCGAAAGGAGGTGCCACCGCGGCCACCGGAGGTGCTGGCACAGGGCGCGGTTTCGGGTCCAGCTGTGCCCCCCCCCCGAGAATGGTCTATTCAGGTCCCAATCCCCAGGACCTCAGGATGTGACAGGACTGGGGGACAGGTTCTTTACGGGGTATCTAAGGTCAAGCGCCCTAACCCAGTGCGACCCGTGACCTTAGAAGAAGCTATGAGGACACGGTGGGGACACGGAGGGGACACGGCGGGTACATCGCGCGAGGACACGGCAGGGACACGGAGGGGACACGCAGGGACACTGTGTGGGGACATACGGGGAGGACAGTGCCCGCACACCTGGGCAGAGGAAAGCGGCGCTGCCCCACCCTGACCCGGGGACAACGCGTGAACGTGGCGCCGGTCCCTCCTGCCGCCGCCCCGGCCCTGGCCCCAGTCCGCCAGGTCGGGAGGGGATCCCGGACCCTCCCAGGCCCCAGACGGGGACCAGCCGCGTCCTCGCCACACCGCGTCCCCTCTGCTCGTCTGCACTCGGCTGCGAGCTGCTCTCTGGCTGTGACGTCCGGGGCAGCTGTCACTGGCGACCAACGTGGCCTGCCGACTGCGCCCACAGCCACACCTGCAGCGGGGAGCAGGCGGCAGCCCGGGGCCTCCTGCAGTGTCCCGGCCGGCCCAGGCGGGCCCGGCACCCGGTGCCCTGCAGTCCGCACGCGGCCGTGGCCACCATCACCCATGAGCTGCCTGCTCACCTTTGGCTGGTGACAAGTGTGGCAGCGGGGACGGCCGGTGGCCGGGGCGCCTCCTGAGCAGAGAACAGAGGTGTGCACTCGGCCGGGAGTCTGCAGAAGGGCGTTTGGGCCCACGGCCCAGGGGCTTCGGCCACCACACAGAAAGCCCAGGGGACTGTCCCCCCGGTAGCCAGAGGCCGAGGGTCGGTCATTATGAACCCAATGGTCACATCGGGGAGGGGTGCCAGAGGGTCCCCCGCTGCTCCCTGCTGCCGGTGGGAGCCGGGACCGGCCTTGGGGGGCGATCGCCAAACTCAACCAAGACTGCGCCACTGGCCACCCCCCACGCCCAGCGGGGTACGCCACTGGTGCTCTGGGTGGCCTGGACGCTGTCCCCCCAGCCCTCTGGCTGTCCGCCTATGGAGGGGCAGCTCCCAGGACTCCTGCCACAGAGGGCGGTGGTCGGGGGTGGCAGCTGAGGGGGCTGTGCCTGGTGGATAGCACCCGCCTGGGGAGACGCCACCCCAGCCTCACCAGAGGAGGTGGGGGCTTCTCTGGAAGGTTCCAGATCCCACAGGTACATTCCTTCTCGGCCTCGGGCTGCCCCGCTGCCCCTCCCCTGCCCTGGCCGCCCCTCGGACCCACCAAAGTCAAACCCTCTCTGGGCCCCCTCCCTGGACGGCTCTGCCAGTGACACCCTCTTCCCCGTCCGGGGGGCGCACGGGACCCCCTGCGGAGCCCATCCTCCTGCCAGGACAGACGCCGCGTCCCCCCCGCAGACGCCCCTCGGAAGGGGCCCGGGAGCCACTCGCAGGGCTGTGCGCCGCCCATCGGCCCCGATAAGCCCCTTCAGGACGGGGGTGGGGGGGTTAATTCAGCGCCTGAGTGACAGCGCGAGGACTTATCCGAGGCCCAGACAATGCCGCTCGGGGCTCTAATCCCCCCAGACAATGCGCTGCCTCCCGCCCGCGGCTCGGGCCTTTCCCACGATGGCGGGTGATTGGCGGAGGGGCGCTGGATGGCGGCCACTATCTCTCGCGGAGAGTGTGTGCCGGGCGTCCAGGCCCGCGGGGGGCGGGGAAGGGGGCTGGAGGGGAGGACGCTGAGCTCACCCCGGCACAATCTCTGAGTCCCTGTCCCCCAGCGGAAGGGACGGTGCCAGCAGGCTTCCCGCCACGGCCTCCCTGGGGCGGGCGGGCCGGGCGGGCCGCACCCCAGCTGCAGGCAGCTTCCCTGCCCGCCGTGTCCAGCGCAGGCCGGCCCCTCCCCCCAGCAGGACACCCGGCCAGGCCCTGGACCCTGTGAGTGTCCCCTTGGCCGTGCTTCCCCTCCCTCCTCCCAGAGACTCCGGGCAGGACGTCAGCACGCTGCAAAGTGGCAGAGGTCACCTCAAAGTCAGCCCCGCCCCCTCCGACGGCCGGGCCTCCCCCTGGACCTCGTGGCTGGGCCCCGACGGGCCCCCAGAGCACCTGTCGCTTCTCCCTTCTCCACTGACCCGGCCGAGGGCCGGGCCACGTCTGCCCACCAACCCGTGCACCCGACCCCGGGGACGGGGCGTGGGCCCAGCTCCCCCGTCGGCCCGGCCCAGGAGCCCTCACAGCACAGCCTGGGGCTCCCCCCTCTCGGGCAGGGGGGTGACAGGGACGGCTCCGGAGCACGCGGCCGCACGGGGGGCTCCGGGCAGCAGCGGGATCTCACGGCGACAGCTCAGGGTCGCCCCACTCGCTCCTCTGGGCTTGTGGGGTGCTGGCTGGGGGGCCCCGAAGGAGAGTGGAGGTCCTCGGGGGCGTCCAGGGACACTGAGGGTCTCGCTGGCCGTCACCCCATCGGGCAATAACCAGCATGCGTGGTGGAACGGGCCGAGTGACAGCAGACGCCGCCTAGCTCGAGGGTCCACCGTGCGCCAGGCACCCAGACGCCCAGACACAGGCCTCCAGCACCCCTCGCTGTCCCCTGACCCCCCAGGGCCCCTCCCCTTGCGTCCGGGGCCCCCAGGAAACCACAGGCCCCAGGGTCTTACGCAAGGAGGCTCAGAGCCACATGAGCCTTGAGCCTCTCCCCCTGCCCCCCACCCCGTCCTCTCCCACCCACCCAAGAAGGGAGATGCCCGGGGAGGGGTCTGCCCAGACCGGGGAGCCTGGCTGTCAGGACGGCCCTGGCCCCGTCACTCACCGTCACCCCCCCACCCCCGCCCAGCCACCTCTCGCCCTCGCCTCACTCAGCACACACAGGATGCCCCCCCGCCCCGGCTGAGTCCACCCCTCGGACGCCCGTCCCCCACCCAGGCCAGCACCCAGGGCCAGGGACGGGGGCGTGGCCCAGCCTGGGCCTCGTGAGAGGGTACACCAGACAGAGAACGTAAAACCACGCCAGAGGCAGCTGGCTGTCGTCTGCCCTTCATCACCGCCCCGTGTGGCACCCCGGGCATGGTCAGGGATGGCAGCCCCCCATCCCATCCCCCCGCCAGAGAGACGCCTTGGTCTGTGACGCCACACTGTGTGCAGGGCATCGCGGCTTCGCGGAGCGGGCCCGGTGCGCGTGGCAGCTTCACCCAGGCTCCCGGGGGGCCCTGGCTTCCAGCCTCGGACCTGGCGTGGGGTCCCCCCCAGGTCCCCCCGTGCACACCCCTCAGGGGTGGGGTCCGTGGTCGGGACGCGGTAAGGCCCTGCGGCCCCCGTGTCCCCGTCAGCCGTGACCGCACGCGCCGTGCACAGCGGGGGAGGCCACCCCGAGCCCTGTACCCCGGAACCCTGTACCCCGGAACCCTGATCGCAGCTTAAACACCCGAGTCGGGGGGCCGACTGAGAGCAGAGGCTGGTGGCTCCCCCGGCGAGTGTGGATTTGGGTAAAGACGAGAACGTCTCCATTTTTACGGATTGTTTGAAAATTAAAGGCATGAACCACGGAACCGTCGGCTGCGGTGCCAGGGCGGGAGGGCCAGCTGCACGTGACCGCGGCAGGCGTCACACTCACGGGCTCGTCACCGCCCCCTGGACGCCTGGCCGCCCCACCCTGCAGCGCCGGCCGGGCACCCCCCTTCCCCGAAGTCCCGCTGACCCTGCTGCCGGGGTCCGTCCCCCGCAACGTCCCCCTCCCGGGGCCAGGGCACCGCGGAGCCACGGACCAGCCCTGCGGCCGGCCGGCATCTCGTCGGACGACGGGGGAAACGGGGCGTCCAGTACGGGGCTGAGTCCGCCATCCCCGGGCATGGCACCCGTGTGTCCAGCCACACCTGCAGGGCCCCCTGCCCAGCCCAGACCCCGACCGGGCCGCTCCGCCCCACCTTTGGGGAGCAGGAACCCCGTCCCCAAAAGCCACAGAGGAAGAAAGAGCCTCCTTCCCCCCCAGGCCGGCCTGAGTCAACCCCTGGGACTTCCCGGCAAAGGTGATCAAGCCAAAAAGCCCACTGGGCGTGTCCACCTGCCCTTGCCCCCCCAGAATGGGTGTGGGGGGCCAAGGGAGAAAATGGGGTGCCTGGTTCCTATATCCAACTCCAGAGCGTCCACACCCAGCCCAGGCGTGTCCATGTGCATCCTGGGCGGGACCCTGAGCTTCAGGGAGGCCCCTGCCTGTGGGGTGGGCGCGGGCGGTGAGGGAGGCAGGGGCCCGCAGCAGGGGTGGGGTGCCATCCCCCAGAACTCGCCCCTGGGGGCACTGACCAGACCCCTTGCCTGGAGCAGCCGGGTTCTGGCTGGGAGCCGCCTGGACAGAGCGAGGGCCCTGCCTGCATGTCACAGTGACCAGCACTGACAAGGAGGGGCGGGGGCTGCAGACCCTGGAGTAGCTGTCCGTCAAACGCCTCAGCCTCCCCGCCCGACTCTGGACGTGTGGGTGACACGTCTGGGCCTTCCCCGGGCATCTCTGCAAGGGACCGAGAACCCCGGCATCTCAGGAGGGACCTGCTCAGGCCCCCTGTGGCTGCCACCTCCCCAGCCCCCCACAGTTCAGGAAAAGCAGCCTGGCTCGGCAGCCAGGCCCCCCGGACACCCAGAAACTCTCCTGGCCAGAACGGGCGGTGGTGTCTGGAGGCAGGCGGGGAGCCCAGGGCTTCGGGGGGTGGGACAGAAGGGGGCATGATGTATGTTCACGATCCTCTCGAGGGTGGCATAGGCAGGGGTGGCTACCGCGAGGTGGCCCCCCCCCGACCAGCACCCACACGCTGTCAGTCGTGGGGGACACCGAGACAGACGCATCGCTATCAATCATCAGGGCTGTGACGGGGACGAGGACGACGTTACTCACTGTGAGGGCGGCGTTCCCGGCACCACGAGGCCCGGGGGGGCTTCCTGGGCCCTGTGGGGGGAGCACCCCACGCCCACTCCACAGAGGAGGGGTCCCGGCGCCACCCCAGGTCACACGGCCGACGGGACACAAGTCTTCCGACAGGGCCAAACCGCGGCCAGAGCCTCTGCCACCGCCCGGCCCGCGACCCTCCCCTAGCCAGCGACCCTGGCCGCGGGGTCCTCGCCCGGAAAGCTGGGGCGACCCCAGCCCGGTCTCAGTCCCCGGAGCACGCGATGCACAGGGCACCCCGGTCGTGGAGGGCACTGGAGGGAACGGGGACCCCCAGGGAGAGTGGGGAGCAGGCGGCCGGCGGGGGAGGGGCCGGGGCCGGTGGCCTCGCACCTTTGGAAATGGCAGTGCCCAGTCGTCGGCGAACGGCCCCAGCGAGCCAGAGAGGGTGGTGGCCGTCCCACCGGGCGACAGGGCGGGCGGCCCACGGTGGGGGCAGCTGGGCTCGCCCTCCCGGTGGCTCCGAGGACAGGCCGGCAAGGGGAAGCTGAGGAAGGCACGGCCCTGCCCCCCGACCCCTGCTCCCAGCCTCCGAGCCCCCGGGGAGAGGAGGCCGACTCACCGTCCATCGCCGTCCACCCCGCTCCCCGGCAGAGCGGGGTCAGCCTTGGGCCCCAGAGCGGGTCGGTGAGCAGGAGACGGAGGCCCCACCGTCGGGCCCCCAGGACGACGTGGATGTGGGGGCGCGGGGTGGCCCGCAGGGAGGAGCAGGGGCTGGCCAAGGGGGAGGGGCCGGGCCACGAGGGGAAGCGGCGTGGGAAGCGGGTCTCGCCTCAGCCCAGAGTGTGGGTTCTAGAGAACAGACCCTCCCCGTTCTCAGCTCACGTCCCCCCTCCCGCCCCCGCCGATGACCTCATTCCTTCCCGACCTGTGGGCCTGCGTGGCCAGGGGCGGGAGTGGGGGCTCGGAGCAGCCTCGCAGGGTCGGGGGACACGGGAAAAGACGCCAGGCCCAAAGGGTCTGGGGCTGCAGCAGCGACAGGGGACCAGGGGATTCAGGGGATGGGACCAGGGGATGCAGGGGACGCAGGGGATGCAGGGGACAACAGCAGCGAGGCCCCGGGAAGGCCAGACGGACAGAGGGCGGACAGGGCGAACGGAAAGCACCTGCCCCCCGGGGTCGGGGCGCCACCACACAGCCACAGCCGGCACCAGAGACGCCGCAGGACACCGGGCCAGCCCAGTGGGGCGCAGAGTCCTGGGGCTTCTGGGGGAGGGGGACCGTCCAGGCCAGAGGCCGCCAGCCACGCACCGAGCAGAGAGAGAGGAGAGAGAAGGTGGTCCCCAGCTCTGAGCCCCCAGCTCTGAAGCCTCCCAGCTCTGAGCCCCCAGTTCTGAAGCCTCCCAGCTCTGAGGCCCCCCAACTCTGAGGCCCCCCAACTCTGAGGCCCCTGCTCCTGCACACGGCTGTGCTCTGCTGCTCTGGGGTCGTCTTGCTGGGAGGGCCGATCCCTCAACCCGGTGAGGGGCCGACTGGGTTATCCTGGCATCAGTGATGAGCCAGCCCCTCGAGGCCCAGGCACGGTCCGAGGCCGGGCCGCGAAGCCACACCCCGACTCCTGTCCTGTCCCCATCGCTCTGTCTTCCCCACACCCCGACGGTGAGCGCAGGTGCCTTGCGAGCAGGTTGGCCTCTCCTGGGAGCGCGGAGCGTGGGCCTCGCTGTCCCCATCACAGGGCGGCCGGGCCAAGGACGGGGGTGACGCTGCATCCCTGTCACGGCAGGGCAGGGCGGCCGGACGCCCTTGACGGCCACCAGCACCCCGCCCGGCACTGCAGCCTGCGAGAGACCAGCCTGGGGACCTGGGTCCCCATTCCCCCGGCTGGACGGGGCAGCAGGCCACAGATGGCCACTTGTGCGTGGCGGGCGGGGACATGGAAGGGACCTGGAGTGGCAGAGGGATCCCGCGGCCCCCACCAGCCTCCCTCAGTCTGGCCCAACGGGGGAAAATGCAGGGGCTGAGCCGCTGCGGCCCCCACACTGAGTGAGGGGCAGCGGGGGGAGCCCCAGCTCACACACCAGCCCCCCCCACCTGGCCCGGGGAGCTCCCAGGGAGCAGGCACGTCACCCCTGTCCCCACAGTGACGGTGGCAGCCCTGCTCCCGCCCACGGGCATGCGGAGCCCCGGCCCCGCTCAGGCCGGCCGGGGCGAGCAGGGGCCTCGGCGGCCGTGGGCAGCTGTGACGCTGCCTCCTGAGGAGAATCGGGGTGCGGTGAGCCCGGGGCGCGGTGAGCCCGGGGCGCAGTGAGCTCAGGATGCGGTGAGCCCGGGGCGCGGTGAGCCCGGGGCGCAGTGAGCTCGGGGCGCGGTGAGCCCAGGGCGCGGTGAGCCCAGGGCGCAGTGAGCTCGGGGTGTAGTACGTTCGGGGTGCAGTGAGCTCGGGGTGCAGTGAGCTCGGGGTGTGGCGTGCTCCACAGGGTCAGCCCCACAAATGACGTGCTCTCCGGCCTGCACTGTGGACGTCACCTTCCCGCCACCGCTCGCCAGGACCCATGAGCGACGGCCGCCCCCCACCCCCACCACAGGGACCCCAGCCTGGGCATGGGGCCGATGAGGGGCCAGGATGGCCACCCTCACTTGCCCAAACCGCCCTCTGACCCACAAATGCTGGTCCCAAGGTGGGGGTTGGGAAACCCACTGCCCACTCGACGTGGATTTATGTTTAAGTCACCCCATCCGAAATGCCACGGCCACAGGGGCGGTGCTGAGAACGCTCGGGGAAGCAGGAAGGCAGGCGGGGAGGGGCCGGCGGGCACTGCCCCGGACCCCACTGCCCAGTCCCCCACTCTGGGTGCCCGCTGTCCCGTCCCTGGCCACAGCCCCCACTGTCCCAGACCCCACTGCCCCGGCCCCCACTGCCCCGGCCCCCGACTCTGGGTGCCCGCTGTCCCGTCCCCGGCCGTGGCCCTTGGCTCCTGACCGGGCGCTGTGAGTGGCCCTCTCCCACCCCGAGCCCTCAGCCGCCGGTTTCTAGGTCACTGACAGCCACAGACCACACTGGCCACGGCCACTGCTTTCCCCAGACCGAGGTCGCTGGCCAGAGCCACCACTTCTGTCTGGCACTTCCTGGAACACGGCAGCCAGACCGCAGAGTCACAGAAGCCTGCGCGCCCGCGGGGACGCTGGGAACTTCTCGGCGCTCGGGGGAATTCACCAGGAGTTCCTGCCCTGTCACTCGCGCTCTGCGTGTGCGTGTGCGTGTGCGTGTGTGTGCGTGTGTGTGTGTGTTGGGGGGTGCGAGGCCAGAGCGAGCAGGCTCCCGCCCAGGCCTCCCGAGCAGCGGCCCTTCTGCAGGAGGCCCTGGCCCGAGCCGCTCCTGGCGAAGGCGGGCTCTGCGGGATGGGCCGCGGAGGCCCCCGGGGTGGGGACCTGCCTCTCTGCCCCCGAGTCCCAGTGCGTGGCAGGCCCCACGGAGCCAGCGGGGGGCTCCAGGCTTCCCACGAAGCGCCCCCAGACTTCCAGGAGGGGCTGCGTCCGGCCCGGCAGCCCCTCCCAGCCGTGCCCTGCGGAGCGGAGCACGAGTGTCCGCGGGGGGCGCGGGAGGGTCTGGGGGGGCTGCCACGCCCGCCCGCGCCCTGACTCCAGGCCAGAGGGAAACCCTTCTCGTCTGAGAGCTGGGGACAGAAAGAGGGGTGGCCGTGGCCGTCACAAGCGAGATCAGAATTCTGCCCTGAGGTCCTGGTCACCCGGGACGCGTGGGCGGGGAGACCGAGGCGGGGGGTGGGGGGAGGCTGCAGGGAGCGGACGTGGCCCATGGACGTGGCCCGCGCTGGACTCGCCTGGACGGACGCAGCCAGCGCCGGCTCCTCCACTGTCCACCGCTCGTGCTCCGGGCCCCAGGGGGTCAGGGACATAGGCTGGGGGCAGGCTAAGAGAGGGGTGGCCCCCAGCGTGACCCCCAAAGCGGAGGGCGCCGCGTGCTCCCCAGGCTTCACGGCCAGGAACAAATGCACCGCGTGTCACCTGTCACACGTCCCCACCTCGTCACGGGTTCCCCTGCCCCGTGGGCCTGCGATGGCCGCCCACACTCCAGGGCTCAGGGCTGGGTCGCAGGAGAGGGCTCTCCGGCCCGGGGCCCGGGCCGTGGGGGGCGGGGGTGGGCGTGGCGGGGGCTCCCCCAGCAGCCGTTAGGTACCGAGGCCAACACACGACGACTGCGGTCAGCGCGGACGCCGGGGGTCGGACGGCTGGGCCCTCACTCGGGGCTCCTGCGGCCCCTCTGGGCGAGGCCTGTGTCAGGTGCGGTCCGCTCAGGCCCTCCTCCCTCCGGCCAGCAGCCCCTGCCCGGGCTCCGTGCCGCTGGGCGGGCCGTCTCCTTTACCCCCAGCGGCCGCCACGTCTGGAGGCAAAGCTTGGAGACCCAGGGAAGCAGCCCTGAAGTACTGGTCAAGGTGCAGCAGCGGCGGGCTGGCCTGCTGGCCACGTGGCCACGTGGATTCCGTGGTCACAGCCTCCCACCTCGGGAGCCCGCTGCCCGGCCTGGGGACAGCCAGCAAACAGCCGTCGGCAAGGCCGGTGACCCCGCCTGTAACCTGCAGAGCCGCTGCTTACCCCGACCGGGCTGGGCAGGGGGCACCCTCACCCGCCCACAACCCCCCCGCCCCCTGGGGCCCGGGCGAGCCCCGCGCGGGAGGCAGACAACGTGCGCTGCCTGTCGAGTCACCGGGCAGCCGGCGACCGGCCCGCGGGGACTGTAGCTCAGTGACGCCGGGGGAGCTGCGCCCCAAAGCACAGGGCAGGGTCTGGAGGGCTGCGGGCACGGCCTCGCGCCCCCGCCCCACCCACCCCCCCACACACACACACGCAGAGCGGGAGTGACGGGGCAGGGTCTGGAGGGCCGCGGGGGGTAAACACATTTCCTGACCCCCTTTGCTCCCACCCCATCGGGGACCCAGCTTGTTCCCTTGGGCGGGTGAGAACACACGTGGGGGGAGGCGGTCGGGGGGATTCGCCCCCCTGTTCCCAGAGACCAGGCCCCCAGGTCCCTGCATTGACGTGACAGACGGGCAGCCGGCCCCTCGCCTCCTGTGCTCGGACACCGCTCGGCCCCACAGCCCCAGCACGCACCGGCCCCTGGGACAGAGGCGGCCCGGCCCGCCTGCCCCAGGCGGCGGGGAGAACGCACGCGATAGATGCCCCGTCAGGACGGGGTCCGCACCCCGCAACGCTCAGGCGCGCTGCCGGCTGGCGCTGGAAGGTGCGAGAAGCGACAAGAAAAACGCAGCGTGGAGGCCAGAGGTCGGGGGTCACGGGGGACCCAGGGACTGCGTCTAATCTCCGCTCAGCCATAAGCAAGAGGCTGGACCCCGGCGCCACCAACAGCAACGCGTTTCCCTCCCCGGAAAATGGATTTGTCGACGGCCGGAGACTCTCAAAGGCATCTCAAGGTTGTTTGAAAAAAAATATATAATAAAAAGCAGAGAAGAGAACAGTGGGCAGGAGCACACGCAGCCAGGGACGCTCTTGGCCGCTGGCGGCTGCGTCCCCGCGGGGCCGAGGCCGGGGGCCCGGCGCTCCTGACCCGGACCCCCCTCCCCCCCCACCGGCGAAGGTTAGGGGCTGAGTAGGTCTCCATCTCCTGCGACCCAGAAACTCCCTCCCACACACCCAGAAGTGCGAGCTTCCTCATTTGGGGTGAGCTGCCTGCCCAGGGCTGGGAAGGACCCCTGACCTGACCCAGATGTGGGTGGCGGCTCCCCCTTGGCCCCGGGCCCTGTGCGTGGTGACTGGCCCAGAGGGCGGAGCCTGGGGCGCACCCAGCACCCCGGTTTCTGGGTCCCCGAGATGGGGTGCAGCTAAAACTGCAACCACAAGGTCTCCTTCTGCTGTGGGGAGATGCTCGACTTCTGTCGCCCTAAGACTCCTGCCCTCGGCCCCGCATCTGACACGGGAGAGCCCTGGGAAGAAACGCTCACCTGCCCGTCACCTGCCCAACACCTGCCCGACACCTGCCCATCACCTGCCCATCACCTGCCCATCACCTGCCCGACACCTGCCCATCACCTGGCTGTCATCTGCCCTTCACCTGAGCTTCACCTGCCCGTCACCTGCAAAGGCCCCGAGCCTCCAGGCCAAGTCCGGGGCCCCGCAGCAGACATGGCCTGAGGGGGGCCAGCACTCGCACCCCGGCTTTGCCCCTTCCTCTCTCCGTCTTTCCTTCTCTGTCACTCTGCCCACTTCCGGCGGAGGTGAGGGGTTCTGTGTTGGGTCCCGCCTCCTAACTGCCCCACAACTGGAAACGTCAGGAGCCCCCCACCCTCCGTGCACAGCCCCCAGCGTGGTCTCCTGCCTCATTCACAGCGAACTTCATTCAGATAGATGAACGGGCAGGCGCCGGCCCAGTGGGCCAGGGACCCTCCACTGGCTCCCAAGGGAGCCCCACAGCGGCAGGGTTGGTGAAATAACCCCGGAGGGTGGCGGGTGGGTGACGGCTGCGGCCTCAGACGACCCTCGGGCCTCCGTAGCGTCCCACCAAGGCTGCAGGTGGCCCGCCCACGTCCACATGCCCCCGAGGCTGCGAGGGGACCCGCGTGCGCGTGCGCGTGGCGGGCCGGGGTCGGGTCCCAGCGCCAGCCCCCAGGGCAGTGGGATGAGCCCGTGTCCACCGACGAGGACAGGAATGGGTCGAGCACAGAGAGTACAGGACAAAGGGCCCGGATGCTCGGGGCGTCCCGAAGCCCCCGCCACCCCTGCAGTGGGATGTGTGGGGCCCGCCGTGCGCCCCCAGCCAGGGACCCACGGCCCCCGAACACCTGCAGTTTGCAAGCAGCGCCCGGAGCCAGCAGCCTGCCCGCCCGCCCCCGGCCTCTGCGATTCACACAGACGCCCGCAAACAGCCTCTGGGTCTGGGCAGCAAGACGCTGCCCTCCAGGCTGCTTCTCAGGGGGGCCGGTGGCGGGGGGGCGGGCACCGGCACCGCAGACGGCCTGGACGCTCATTCCCAAGGGCAAGGCCAGAGTGGACGGTGCCTCCCGGCTCGAATGTCCCGGGCCACAGCAGGGCCACAGAAAGCTGCCTGCCCTGTCGGGGGCCTGCGTGAGCTCAGTGCTGCGTGGCCCCTGGCCCCCGGAATTCCTCGCCTCCCAGGGGGCGGATAATCCCGGGAAAGGCCTCCTGCCAGAGCCAAAGCGCTTTGTCCGGCTGGGGCTCCCGGTCCCACAGCTCCGCTCAGGAGCCCCCCACCGGGCCTCGGGGCTGGGATCAAGTGTCCCTTTGAAAGGGCCAGACGGGACCCTGTGCCCCTGCTCCTGGGTCTGCGTGACACCGGATCTAGCCCGAGCTTCTGAAGGCCACTGCCTGCCCCACCCCAGGACAAAGGGCCCGGCGCTCCAGGGCCCACCAGGAACCGGGGGGGGGGGGTCGGGGCGGGCTTCCCCATTCTCCCGCAGGGAGCCCACCAGCCCGTGCTGGGACTCGGCTGTCCCCGCCTCCCTCTCCTCGTGCCCCACACGCCTGTGGGACCGGGAGCCCCAGCGACGCTCCCTGAATGGGGGTCCCCTCGCCCGCAAACGTGTGCTCACCCCAAGTCCACGCGTCAGCCTGGTTCACGGAGTCGTGTCTGCAGGCACAGAGCACTGCGTGCACGTGTGTGCGAGTGAGCACGTCTGCGTGTGTGTGTGCACACGTCTGGGTGTGCGTGGGCACGTCTGCGTGTGCGCGTGTGCGCGTGTGCACGTCTGCGTGTGCGTGGGCACGTCTGCGTGTGTGCGTGTGCACGTCTGCGTGTGCGTGGGCACATCTGCATGTGCGTGTGCGCATGTCTGGGTGTGCACACACGTCTGGGTGTGCGTGTGTGTGTGCGCATGTCTGGGTGTGCGCGTGCACGTCTGGGTGTGTGTGCGCACATCTGGGTGTGCGTGCACACGTCTGTGTGTACATGTGCACGTCTGGGTGTGTGTGCGTGTGCACACGTCTGTTTGTGCATGTGCATGTCTGGGTGTGTGTGTGCTGCATGCATGCACTCTGTGTCGTGTGCCTTTTGCACACGTGTGCTGCCGTGTATCGGCTGCATGGGCACGTGTGCTCCCTATGTGCACACGTGCGCCTTACACGTGTCTGCGTGAGTGCACGTGTGCAGGTGTGTGTGCCCTGCATAAACAGATCACAGCAAAGCCCCTCATCCTAAGTGTCTGAGTGAGTCCCAAGCATGTCCCCCTGGGGTGACATCAAAGACGCCTGTTGACAGAACAGCAGCTGGATGACGGCGGAGTGAGAGGAAACAGCTTTCCCCCGATCACTTCTGGGACCTGCCACTCAGCTCCCCAAAGCCCGAGAGACTGACCCCCCGCAGGCCGGCCCCTGAGCTGGGCCCTGCAGGACGGCCCTCGGGGACGCGTGCCACAGCCCCGGGCTCCACGAGGGCACCTGCCCAGGCCCCACACGGAGCACACGGCCCGGCCACCCTGACAACCCTCAGGCCCTGGCGCTGGCGCAGGCGTTTGCTCTCTTCCCTTCAAAATATTTCGGACGAGCTTTTAAACCTGCAGGCCGCAGCTGGAGGCCGCCGGGGAGACCGCTCAGACGCACAGGCTCCCACAAAATCTGCCTTCAGCCAGGTGCGAGAATGTTCCAGAAACCCAAAACAGCCGTCCACGGTGGGAGCACGGTGGTCGCCGTGCCGGGGGCGGGTGGCCTGCACGCCACCCCAGGCGTCACTCCCTGACCCGAGGCCCCGCCTCCTCCCCTAGGGGAGATGTGGGGAGGGGCCACGATGAGCCCCCATCCGGGAAGAGAAAGCGGGGGTCTCAGCCACTTGCCCGCTCGAGCACACAGGTCTCACCGCACGGCCGGACCCCCGGGCTGGCCCTCTGGACCCACCCAGCTCTCACGGCTGGGGGCGCAGAGGCAGAACTGGGGCCCACGTCTGCCTCCCCAGATCTGCAGAAATGTCCCCAGCCCTGCAGCCAGGCTGACGGCCCCGGGGAGGGGGCGTGTGACACGGGCCATCGGCCCCTGCGCTGTCCTGACCCAGCAGGGTGGTACTGGTCAGAGGGCCCAGGAGCCGGTGCGTGTCCCCCGGGAGGGGGGAAGGAGGCTTCTGGGGGGCCCCCTCCAGAACCGCGCCCGCCCTCTGCCCCAGGCCACCTCGGCAAGCTGGGGCCTGGCGAGCTCCGTGGCCCTGCTCGTCTGCAGCTCTGCGGACCGGCTGCCCACTGCCTGCTCCCCGAGGCCGCCAGGCGGCCAGAGGGCAGCCTTCCGGCCCGGGCACCAGCGCTCAGCCAGCAGGTGGGCCCCACAGCCACCTCTGGTTTGGTCCAAGGCCCGTTAAGGTGATGATGCCATCAGTGCCATCTGGGCTTTGAGACGTGCAGACCGCCGGCTGGGGCTGGTGACACGCCGTGCTGCACTGCCCCAGACGCTGAGGGGACGAGGCCCGGACGTGACGGAGGCCTCGTGAGCCAGGCCCGTGGGGGCCCGGCGTCCCCAGGGCCTGTGGCTCCGGGCCAGGCAGGGAGGGAGGGTTTTGCTTTTACAGATTCTGTGAGTGTCGGGGATTCAGGGGCCCCCCTCACGCCCTGTGCTGGTCACCTCCCTCCGTGACGGTCACGGCTTCCGGAGGGTCCCAGACCCATCCTGGAGGTCCCGACATGCCACTCAACCCAGCACGGGCCTCGCTGCCTGTCCGTGGGCCGCCGCCCGTCCCCTCCCCCCGCCGGCCAGCCGGCTGGCCCTGCAGGTGAGGCCAAGCAGTCTTCTATCCCCGTGCACGAGGGACCAGGGGCCTTTGTCAGGAAAGGCAGGCCGCATTCTTCCGCGTGGCCCTGTGCCCCCCCCCACCGCATGCAGAGTCTGTGGGTCACAGCGGGCGGGGGGCTCCCAGGGGAGGGGGCAGCCGGACCGCGTTCTCACCCTCACCGAGGCCGTCGGTGCCCCCTCCCCTTTGAACAAGGGCAGTCTGGGGGGCGGCAGGCAACTTAAAACCCGGGGTAAAGGGAGAAGCTGGAGCAAAGAAAGATTCCTTATCCCGGCTGGCAGCGCGGGGACCCCGCGGGGCGGCCGGCGGCCCCGATCGGCCGTCGCTAGCAGGTGGGATTAGGTAACACGCCCAGGCCCCGCGCGGCTCCATCTGACCTCTGGGAGGGAAGGGTGACACCTCCGATGGGGAGAGAGTTAAGACGGGGTGTCGGGGGGGGGGGAGCCCCGAGCTCCGCGCTTCTGCGCCCGGGCAGTGAAACGGGAGCCCCACCCCCTGGGCCGGCTACCTGCCCCCCTGTTTCTGGCATTCTTTCTCTCCACGGTTCTGGGGTTTTTTAAATTTTTTTTTTCAGTCCTTTTGTTCATAAGAACACTTGGCCGAATGTGCAGCCACCAAAACCCCACCTCCCCATCACACACACGCCCACACACGCACGCACGCACGGGGTCCCTGCACGCGGGGAGCGCTCTGAGCGTCGGGGGGCCGGGACCCCGGACTCACCCAGCTCCTTGTCAGAAACGCCAGGCCCCACGGGGGTGCGTGGAGCTGGGAAACCCCCTTAGCCAGGATTGATTACTTGTTGCTGCTCAGACCTCATCCGCCAGGAAGAAGCCAGGGCCTCGGCCTCTGGACAGAAATCCCTGGCCAGACCCTCCCCCATCCCCCCCACCGGTGGGCAGGTGCCACTCGGGGTTTGACACCGCGGGCGGTCAGCAGAGACCACGAGTGGACGCCGGGGGACATGAGAACAGCGCCCACCGTCGCGTCAAATCACTTCCAGGGAAAACTCGATCTGCCTCGGATAGCGTTTCCTCCCGCGAGCGCGATAAATAAAGAATTAGCCGCGTTGTCGGCGGGTTTCTCTAAATAAAAGCGGGGCTGCATGGGCCGCGATGGAGAAGGCGATAAAGACGACGGAGCCGGGGCGGCACCCCCCCGCCCACCCCCCCAAGTCTCCTGACACCATTTGTGTCCTGTCAGTCACCAGCTCCGCGCTCAGCCCGAGCGGGAACCGAACACCGGCTGGCCGGGGTCTTCCCGGCACGCTGCTGCAACTTAATATTTTCGCACACAGACACCTCATTATCTCGGAACCCGACCCGGGCAGCATAATTCTGTAATTTTTCAAGACGGCCTAATTTTTCCCAACGTGAGCGCGAGGGCCGGGGACGATGGGCACAGCCTGCGCCCGGTGGCCTCTCCTGGGGGGGTGGGGGGCTGTGGATGCGGGGGGAGGTGCTCGCAGGCCCCCCTGCGCCCCCGAACTTCTCCGTCCCCTGTCCCGGCGCAGCCAGGCGCAGACAGCCCCGGGTGGACCCGGCTGCCACTGCTGCAGTCACGGTCACGGTCTCGGTGGCCGCCACCACCGCCACCTTGAGCTAAGCGGGGGCGGTGGGGGGGGGGACAGTGACAGCGAGAAAGTAAGGGGCTCCTTGCAAAAAGCACAGGTGCTGGTGCCATGTCCCCGACGAAACGCAACGGAACAGCTGGGGGGTCGGTCTCCGGCAGGGGACCCCCCCCCGACGTGCGCACGCAGGCGCGCGCATGCGCGTGGACACTGCGCGCCCGGGGCGCGCGGCCCCGTCTGCCCGGCCCCCGCTCCATCCGGGACCGAGTGTACTCGAGCGCCGTCGTATCAGGCACTTCAGGAATGCGTTTGCTTTTCCAGGAACGAGGGCCAGCAGCCATTTGCGAGGAAGGCCAGGCTTCCCAGGGAGGGCCGAGCAGGTGGCAGAGAAGAGGGAGGCGACGCAGCCCGGCGGACACCGGGCCCCACGCCGCCGGCTGCGGCCGACGCGGCCCCGTGTGCGCTGAGCCGTGGGCATTCTCCGGCCGATTAGGTCCCTCCCAAAAGGGACCCTGGGGGCCTCCGCCACCATGGCGACGTCCCCCACGCCGACACCCCAGAAACGGTCCCAGGAACCCCCATGATGTCACCCACATGCACGCTGGGGGCTGGGCCAGCAGGGCAGGGCGTGGGAGCAGGAGCAGCCGCCTCTGAGTCTGGGGGCTGCAAACGGGTGGCAGGTCCGCAGCACAGAGATGCCGGTTTCTGACACAGCGAAGACCTAATCGTGTCACTTTCCGCGACCGTGGGGACACGCGGATGCTGGGGCAACGGCTTCACGCCGACCCTTCACGAGAGAGCCTCGTCTGAGGGCACATAAGCACCGGGGAGTGACAGAGTCCCCAGACCTGGCTGCAGCCTCACGGGAGGAGGTGACAGGGGACAGATGCTCTGCCCAGCAGCCCGGTGGCTCTGCTGTGGTCCCATCCGGGTTTCCACTGCGAGCATCGTTCTGGGCGTGTGTCTGTCTCCGTGCGTCAGGGATGGAGGTGGCCGAGCCTCTCTGAGGCAGCCGTGACAGCCCACCGAGCAGACATGCATGTCCCAGGGTTTCAGGCCCACGTCCCTTCCCCTCGCAGAAGCCACCAGAAGACTAGTGGAGTCTGTTATATAAACCAGTGTCGACGACCAGCTTCCGAGCACAGACTCGGGGATTACACCGCATCGCAGGAAGCAGGCCCCGGCCGCTGTCCGTCTCCGTCCCTTGTGGCCACCCGGGCATTCTATTCCTGTGCTCGAACGTTGGAGGTGCCTGCCCGCCACCGGGACCGGAGAAGCTGCTCGGGCTGTGCGTGTGAGCCTCGGGACTTAAATAGACAGAGAGAGAGACAGAGAGATGGAGAGAGAGAAACAGAGACAGAGAGAGATTGAGAGAAAGAGAGAGACAGACAGAGACAGAGACAGACAGAGATGGAGAGAGAAACAGAGATAGAGAGACAGAGAGACAGAGACACACAGAGAGAGACAGAAACAGAGAGACAGAGACAGACAGAGAGACAGAGAGAGAGACAGACAGACAGAGATAGACAGAGACACACAGAGAGGGACAGAGACAGACAGACAGAGACAGTGAGAGACAGAGAGAGACAGGCTCACGGGTGTATAAGCCTCCTTCCCGGTCCCCTCCCTCCCACCTACACCCCCTTTGTAGCTTTTCTGATCTTAAGTAAGCAGTTAGCTGGGGGTCTGTGACCCCTCCACCAGCTCAGAAGCCGGGCCAGGGATGGAGAGAGCGGGCTGTCCCCACAGTGCTGAGGCTGGGGTGGCCCGCTGGGCTGGGTCTGGCTTTCTCCCCTTCCCAGCATTTGGGACACAGGACCTGCTGGCTAGTGGGGCTCAAAGGGTCTGGGGGTCTCCACACACCTTCCTCAGGGCAGCCCCACGATGAGCACCCTGCAGCTGCCTGGGGCCCTCGGTCAGGTCTCAGGGCCCCGCACACAGTCAGCCCCGCACACAGTAGGCCCACAGACTACGTGGTGGGCTCCAGGGGTGGAGACGAAGGAACAGATGGACCGCAGCCGCCCAGACAGAAGCCCCCACCCCCTCAGGAACCGGGAGGCCTCAGACGAGAAGGAGCCGGCAGATGTCGGCAGCTGTTTAAACCCCGAAGAGGTGTCAGGATGGTGAGGGCCCGGGCCCCGCGTGGCTGCATGTCCGAGGGGCGGAAAGGACTGAGCACCCCGTGCGACCCCATCCAGAAATAAAATCTCAAGCGAAGGCCCCTGTGTTCCAGTGCGCGCCGGGGCCGTGTGGCAGGAGCCGGCGGAGATGGTGGGGGCGGGGCTTTCCGACTGGTGTGCCCGCAGCATGGGGTCCGTGCCCTCCCCGTGGCCCCTGCACCCCCTGCGGGGCCCCCGCAAGGCCCCCCACAAAGCTTGGAGGCCGAGGGCCGACCAGATTCCCACGCAAGCCGGGAGCCAAACCGAAACCCTGTCCTGACCGCCTGCCCGATGGGGCTCCGACGCCATCTCGACCCCCCAACACCTGCTGCCTTTCCGGCAAAAACACCACAGCGAACGCCATGCCAGACCCTTCCAGAACCTTCCATGCGCTCATCCCCGCTGGAGGCCCGGAGTGGAAGAGCATGAGGCACCTGTGAACCCACATGCGCACGGCGCCACGCTCCCCCCGAGTGATGGGTCACCTCTCTTCTCCCGCACACCCCCTCCCGCCCCCCGGTTTCACAGACGTGACTGGCGGTGACGGCCGAGGGGTGCTGTGCCGTGGGGACCTAGATGCACGGCGCACGCAGCCCAGAGCGGGGTGCTCGGTGTGCCCGCGCCGACCCCAGGCCCCCCGCAGGGCCGCCGGCACGGGCCCAGGGCACCCATAGGTCCAGGGCGCCCACGGGCGCAGACCCGATGGCTGCACTAAGCACCCGGCTTTGTTGTTCTTCCTAAAGCAGGAAAGTAGACAAAGCCACTTCTTTCTCAGCTCGGCAGCTCATGGAGCAGAAAGCAAACCACAAACCTGAGGACCCAACCCGGGCTCGTGGAGGGCACGTCAACAGGCCCGGTCCCCAGAGCCCGGCATCTGGGGAGACCTGGCCCAGGACCTCCCCGTGCAGCGCCACCCCCAGAAGCAGGAAGGAGGGTCAAAGCCAAGGACAGGGCGCCCGTGCCCCCTCCGCCATGCCCCCGCGTGGCCTCACACTGGGGCTCACTACAGAACGGAAATTCTGCATCGGAGGAGAAATTCGGGTCTACCTACGTCCACGCACTGGGTCGGGAGGCTAAGGGGCAGGGTGAGGGCACAGTCCTGCACGCGGCCACAGGTGCCCACGACGTTCCCGGGAATCCCCTCCGAAACGCCACCGGGACCCTGACACCCGCCCCCGCCCCACAGCTCCAGTCCCCGAGCTGAGGTCTCTTCACCTGTGAGTGGCCCTGGGCGCTCCCTGGGCGTGTGAATGGAGACGGGGGGCTCCCCAGAAGGTGCCCAGGCACCTGCAGGGAGACCATGGCCGCAGGCGCGGGGGCCGAGCCCCTGTGTCTTTTACTCCCACAGCCAGACGCCGTCCCTTCCCTGTCCACGCTGGGGACAGGCCCATGGCCACCATGCAGGGGTGTCAGCAGCACAAGCCAGGTCTCCTCACAGCGCATCTCAGAACCGAGAGACAGACCCTCCGAGGAGCCCACACTCTGCCCGGCACCCCAAAGACCACTAACCACCCCCATCACCGGCCACAGGGCCGGCTCCGGCGGGTCGGGCCTGCCGGGAAAACGCTGATCCCCCCCCCACACACACACACACACGCACACACACACTGGGGCTCGGCCTCCACGCCCCGGGCCACACGTGTGGGCCCGGCGCTGACGCTAACGGCGCACACCTGTCTGTGAGCATCGCCTGCCAAGAAGCGGCGGGCCAGGTGACTCCCCTCCCAGCACTGACTCTGCAGAATCCACGGGGCCCGTGCGGAGAGCAGGTGTCTCTGGTCCCTGGTTCCTGCTCCCGGCAGAGAGGCAGGGGCGTGCACGGCAAACGCAGCCCTCACTTCCCCAGCGTGGAGCACGGGGACACCTCCACCCCTGCAAGCCCGCTCCACTCCCCCCTGCTCCGAGAGCCCTCCTCCCACCCGAGGGGCCGGTGGAGGGGCTGGGTGCCCCCCACCCAGGCACGGCAGCAGCGCCAGCCCCTGGGGTCCCCTCTGTCCCGAGGCGTGCCTCACACCAGTCTGTCGTGCACCAAATATTCCACCTCAAGGGCAGAGTGAGCCCCAGTGCGCGAGTGACCCCACGACCCTCTGGTTTGTTTAAAAACAGCCCCCCTCCCCACCCTCCCGTCTCTGCCCGGCAAGATGGGGCCGCGGGGCTGGAAACGCCGCGAGCGTCAGGATGCGAGATGGGCATGGGACAACGCGGAGCCGTATTTGGAGGAGATAAAATATTCCCCGGGACCCGGCCATGTTGGCGAATGATTATAAATTATTTTAACAGTGCATTTGCAAAGGGTTATAAAAACAGCCATAATATATTTTTTTTCCTTAGATTCTAGAATTACCAGGGTGACAGCTAATGCAATAATGATTTGTTTCAAATGCCAGTGTTTAAGCTGTAGAAAGCTGATTTTATACATTTTTCCAGTAGGCCGCATTGTAGTTAATGAAATTAAACACACCAATCGCATTTGTCCCCAGGGGACGAGGAACTGAACACGCCACTGGTTTATTTTTTTATTAAAATAAATTGCAGCCGGCAAGATGGACTAATTGCATACAGAATTGAAAAAGAAACATTCCATTGATATAATTAAGCCAATTTTCATGGACAGAAATAGTTATAGTGGATATAAAATAAGCAATGCCTTCCCCAGAATCTGACTTGGGTCCTTTTTTTTTTTTTTTTTTTGCACAGAATGTTAACTATTAAACAAATATGGATCCGTGAGCTCCAGGGCAGCGGCCCTCGGTCTCGGGAGAGGCCGGCCGGGCGGGCAGCTCCGGCGGCCGCTGCGGGCTCCGGAGGATGTGGGCCGGAGCAGGAAGAGGCCACCACCGCTCGGCTGCCCTGGGCCCGCAGGCGTCGGCAAGCGCTGGCCGGCCCAGCGTGGGCACCGTGGCCCCGGCCGGAGCCAAGGAGGTGCCCAGCCTTGAGGACGGTGGCCGCCCCAGGCTGCGTCGGCACCTCCCTGGCCCTGTGGTCAGGCCCCCTCTCTCCTCGAGGGCCTTGGGGGGAGGGGCGGGGAGCTTTCCCTGCAGACTTGGGGTGGGGGTGGGGGCGGAGGGGCAAGCAGACCCGTCCCAGACTTCCTGCCTCCGTCCGCTCAGGCTAAAGGCGCTGAGTGGGGGATGCGGACAAGCAGTCCACACTTTTCTCTTTTCCCTGCTTTGCACCTGCCCTTGAGCGAGGTCACGGGATCCAGGGGATGGGGGAGCTGGGTCCAGGCCTCCCGGCCTGGGCAGGCAGAGCAACAGGAGGGCCGGGCCCGCAGGGGAGCTGGCAGGCTGGGGCGCTCGCTCCCTTCAAGCAACCCCCCGAGTCTTGTTTGCTTTTGACCAACAGACCTGTCACAAGCTGGGTACTGGCCTTGGTAAAAGACTGAAACCCCGTTGCGTCAAAAAAAAAAAATCCTATGGAAATACCTTGCCGTGGGGGTGGGGAATGCTCAATAAAACCCCGGCCGAGGCCGAGGCTGTATTTCCGTGACATTCAGCTTCACCCTGAACTTGCTGGGTGACCCGTGTGGGCTGCTTGACCTCTGTGTCTTTGTGTCCTGGGCTTTCTTACCTCTACAAGGGGTGCGGGCCAGGCTCGCTCCATTCTCAGGGGCCCTGGAGGGGTGGGGTCTCCACGTGGGCCGAGGCCCCTCTAAGAGAAGCTGGCCCTTCTCCCTGGGGGGACAGGCCACGGCTCAGGCCGCCCTGGGGTCCCGGCGCTGGCAGGCAGGTGTGTGCGCCGCCAACGGCTGCGGCCCACGTGCCACCTCCCACCTCCCGGAAGCTTCCTGGGCTAAGGTGGCCCAGAAAGGTGTTTTCGGTGCTAGAAAGCCCGACCCCACCCCCTACCTCGGCCCCCCACCCACCTCCGGCCCCCTCCTCCCTCCCCCCTCCGGCGCCTCTCAGTGACTGTCCTTGGGGGGCGACTGTGAATGGACCGTGGGGCCTGCCGCTCGGAGTCCCGGCCATGTCGAGGGTTGGGGTTCCGGGTTCAGAACCCGCCGTTCTCTGTCGGGAAGCTGAGAAGCAGAGCCCCTTGGGCCGGGACCGGAGGACCGCGCTCCTCCCGCGGGGCCGGGGTCAGGGGCGCCAGGGCGCAGCGTCCCCAGGTGTAGACGGGGGCGCCGCTCCCTCCGCGCGGGAGCTGCCCGCGCCTTCGTGTGCGGAGAACCGGGAGCCGCCGGTGGCCAGGCCCCGCGCGCGCGCTCGCTCGGCGCCGGGTCTGCGCCCGCGGCCGCCCGGTCCCCGCGGCCGCCGGGTCCCCGCGCTCCCCTCGCGGGGAGCAGTTTCTGCCCCCGGCGGGACGGCGCCCTGGCTGTTCCTGGTCCCTCCGCGCCGGCGACGTGAGCTGCAGCGTCCGAGGCTCGTTACCCGGCTTGGATTCAAAACCTGATCCATTGTATTTAGCGCTATTTGAAAATTTTAAACGAAATTGCTGAAAAGATTTTTAATCCCGGATAATTTTTGTTGAAACTCTAATTATACATCACCTTAATTACCAGCCCCGACCCCCCAAGGGGCCCTAATTGCCTCCTAATTAAATGAAACAAGGGCTCATCGCGCCCAAAGTGGGCCCCGGAGCGGACGCCCGCCCCCAGGGGCCCGGTGGGGGCGCCCCCGCGGGCCCCACGGCCAGACGGACCCGGCCTCTCAGCGGAGACAGGTACCAGGGCCCCCTGACCCCCGCCCCGCGCTCTGCCCAGAAGCGGGGCGCAGGGATCGGGGAGCCCGCGGTCCGGGCGGCACCTGCTCAGCAGAGGACACAGACCGGCCGAGCGGGGTGCCGGGGGAGGGGTCCGGCGGTTGGGGACCCCGGAGCGCGCCACCGGTGCTCTTCCCTCCGGAGGTCACCCCGCGCACAGGACTTGGCGCCCCCAGCCAAGGCACACCCGCCGTGACGACGGCCAAACCAGAGCCCGCGGGCCTCCGCGCACCGCCGCGGGGCTCCTGGCCTTGGCCGCCAGCCCTGCACCCCGCCCCTCCGCCGCCGCCGCCTCCGCGTTTTCGCCCGAAGCGGGCCGGACGCTCCCGGCCGCCGGACAGCTCCTGGCGCCGCCGCCCTGCCCGGCGTCCGAGCGGGGGCCGGCAGTCCTGGCTGCGGGGAGAGGGCTGGCGGAGGGGGCAGCCCCGGGGCCCGGGGGAGAAGGCCCCGGCCCGGCAGGGAGGCAGCCTGGCCTGTTCCGGCGCGAAGGGCAGCCCGGCTCCCTCTCCCCGCCACACACACACACGCACACACACACACACCCCTTCCTCACACACACCACCCTGCAACCCACGCAAGGCACACACAGTGCCGTGTCCAGCCAAGGGGGCAGCCCCCACCCCCACCTCCGGGGCTCGGCACAGCCTGCCCCAGGAAGCCATCAGCAAGAGGTCTGTCACCTCCAGCGACATCAGGCCTCAGGGCAGCCCTGAGGCAGGCCCCGGCTGGACACCGTCTGTGGAGCCCATGCTGTCTGCGCCCAGGTCGGGAGGGCGAGGCCACGGCAAGGACCCCCGCCCGCCCACCTGGCTCACAGCAGAGGCGGAAACACCCCGCTTTTGTTAGGCACTCTCCATTTTTAAACGGGGGACGGGGACAGCCCCATCGGAGCCCAGGCCGGCGCTGTCCCAGCCGGTGCGAGGGGACCCTGGGCCCTCGCCCTGTCCTCCCTGCCCCTGCCTCCCTCCCAGCCTCCCGGCGGGGACGTGGATGTCCCAGCAGCTGGACCGCAGCCTGGGCCTGGAGGCCCCGGGGACGCTGACCTTGGGAAGCTCAACGCGGAGCCCCTGAAGTGGGCCCTTCGCGGGCTCCCCGCTCAGCCGCGTGCAGGCCCAGCGGGGGGGAACCCCAGAGTGGGGTCCTGGGGACACACCGACGAAATTGCAGCCCCAGATACACCCTCTGGGGCTGCCCCCGAGCTCCGAGTCAGGGGGTCACACCCACCAACCCGGTTGTCCTTCAGGGCCAAGCACTCGGCTGCAGGCCCAGCCCAGCCCTGCACACCGGCCCCGTAACTGTGACCTCTCCCCTGTCCCCCGGTCCCTGCGGGACGTGGCCGGGAGGGGGGCGGTCCGCTGGATGCCCTGGAGCTGCCCTCTGCCTCCGACTCAGGTAATGGAGTCAGGTCCCCAGGGACATCCACATCTGCTTAAAATATCGTCCACTGAATGGAGTTCCTCGGCGAGTCCTGAGCAGTGGCAGCCGCGCTGCTGTGCCCGCCTCGGCCACCACCTCACCGGGGAGGGCGGGCGGCAGCTGCCCCAGCTGCGGGGCCCGAGGGGGAGGGGTCCCCAGGGCTTGCCCCGCTGTGGGCTCCAGCTGGCCTGGGCCTCCCGGACCTGCTGGCCTGTGCTTGTTCGCAGTGGGGACGCCAGGAAGGGAACCTGGGCGCTGTCGCCCCTTGGCCCTGTCCTCTGGCCTCCGGGCCAGGCCACAGGCCGCTGCCAGGCACCATTCTAAGTCGTGAGCAGAGCCTGGCGAGGGCAGCCCGCCCGCCCCACCTGGCAGGGCAGGAGCAGACAGAGAGCGCAGGGCCAGACCGGTGGCCTGCCGGGCGTGGGACCATTCGGCCGGTCTGCACACCCAGCCGCCGCTCGCTCGCGTGCAGCGAAGGCCGGGGGGAGTGCGGCCACTTTCCGCTCTCTCTCTGCAGAGATTCCGGCTCTTTCTCGAGAGAGCCTGACCTGGGAGGCGGGCAGCCCCGGGGGGCACGGCGAGAAGGCCCAGCACACACACACACACAGACCCGAACACGCCCGCGAGCACTCACGCCCCACGCCCTGGCAGGCGGGCAGGCGGGCAGGTAGCGCACCCCGACTCAGCCAGCTCTGGAATGGGGGCCTTGTTCGCACCAAGAGGGGCCAGAGGTCACGCAGGGGAGGCGGGGGATCCCGGCCAAGGCCATGAGCACGGGGCAGAGAGGCTTGGCTGGAACGCGGCGCCTTCACCTAGGGCCCCATGGGCCAGAGGGGCAGCCGGGGGGTGTCCCGCAGAAGCCGGGAGCTGCTTTTCCCCGGCGGGCCCAGCTGCGGCCTACGACTGCGGGGCGAAGACCGGGCCCGCAGAGCGGGGACTTCTTCGGAAAACCGTCAGGAGTTTCGCGCCCACCGGGCTCACGCTCCGGGTTGGCCCTGAGTGCCGCGAGGCCCGGCCCGTGAGGCCGAGGAGGCACGGGCTGCCCGGCCCCCGGTGGTCGGGCGGGAACCCCAAGGGGAGTGGGTGGGGCGCCCGTTCCGCCGGCGGAGACGGGGGCGGCGAGGGCGGGAGGCGCCGGCTCCTCCGCTCCGCGCGGCTCTCGCCGCTTCGCTGCAGCCGGGCCTGGGCCGGGGCTGCGGGAGCCGCGCTCGCCCGGCGGCGCCACCGCCGCCCCCACCTGCCCGCCTCTCGGGCCGCAGCTCCCGGCCCGCGGGCCTCGTGGCCGATGGCGCTGGCGCCGGGCCGCGGAGGGCGCGCGGGGGGCCCCCGCGGCCGTGCAGACCGCGGGGAGCGCCGGGCCGGCGGCGACGACCCGGAGGCGGAGGGCTGGGCGCGCGGAGCCCGCGGCTCGGCCCGCCACGGAGCGAAAGAGAAAGTAAGACCGGGCACCGGGCGGTGTCGCCGGGGGCAGCGCCGGCCCCGCCGGGCCTCACGGCTGTGCCCGGCGCACGGGCGCCGGAGCCTCCGGGCTGGGCCGAGGGCGGCGGCGGCGGCGGCGGGTCCAAGGGCGGCCGCGCGGCCCGCGGGGGGCTGCGGGCGTCCCGCAGGAGCGCCCCCCGCCGCGCGGGACCCCGGCGGGGATCAACTCCGCGACCCCAGTTCCGAGCCCGGGAAGACGTCTCCGTGGCGCTCCCCGAGTGGCCGCGGCCGTCCCGCCGCCGCCGGCCCCGCGCCCTCGCGCCCGCCGAGCCGGTGGGCGCCGGCCCCGCGCCCCCGCCTCCGCCCCCTCCCCGGCTCGGGGTCTCCCTCCTCCGAGCCCGGCCGGCCGACGCCAAAGGCGGTGCTCTAGCGCCCACTATTTCAAAAGCCCGGAATATGATTTGACCAGGACCGAGAGCCACTGGGAGAGCGAGCGAGCGGGAGAAAGTTCTCCCCTTTCGCCAACTTTTCGCTAACTTTCGCTTTGCGCTCCCCTCCACCCCCAGCCCTCCCCCTCCGCCCCCCTCCCCGGCCCCCACCGCGCGCCTCGGGTTCCCGGGCCCGAGCGCCTGACAACGGGGGGGGGGTTGCGGGGAGGGGGTTCGGCGAGGAGGGGGCCGGCGCCTTCGGGGAGCGCGCGGCCCCGGGCGCCCCGAGGCTCCGCGCCGAGCCCGGCCGCCCCGGAGCGCGGGAGGCGGAGCAGCGCCCCCCCCCGGGCCGCGCGCGCGCGGCCCATCCCGGGGGGCCAGGAGCCCCCGAGGCGCGCCGGCCTCGCCCCGACGCGCACCCCTGGCCCGGCCGGCCCGGCCCCGCGCGGCCCGGGCCCGTGTGCGCGGCGCGGCCGAGCGCAGGAGACTCACTTTTGGCTAGCTTCCTCGCCCGCGCCTTGGATCGCATGGTGTCGGCTCGCGGAGTCTCTCTCCTCCTCCTTGAGTCCAGAAGCAGCTACACACTATCTTCATCTCCCCAGCATTGTCAGTTTGGACACCTTCGCACATGCGCACAGAGCACTCAATCTGACACCCCTCGCCGGGGCCAAAAAAACTTTGCAATGTATTCATCTTCCTCATCGTCGCGCCGCCGCCGCCGCCGCCGCCGCCCGCCGCCTCGGCGCGGGATTGGGGGGCTCTCCGCGGCCTTCCCGGGCTTCCCCTCACTTCTCTGTCCCCCCGCCCCCTTCCCCACCCCACCCCACCCCACCCCCCCCTCTTTGCAGCGCTGCTCGGAACTGGCCCTTTAAGAAAACATGCCGGGCTCGGCGCTCCCGCCCGGGGCCCGCACCCCGGACACTTTAAAAGGACCCAGGTGGCCCCGAGGCGAGGTGACTCTCCCCCCCCCACCACCACCACCACCCTGCCCCTGCAGTTGCGTCGCGCCGCCGCTCCCGCCCCGGCCGGCCGCAGATGGGGTGGAGGCTGCGTTGACCCTCGCGACTTCCGCGGACATGCGGGCAAACGCGCCGACAGTTCGGACGTGGGGCGGGCCGGCTTTGCGCCGTTTTTGCTGCCTTTTCGTGCGAATTAAAAGCCTTTGCGTTCACTGTCACCCCGGCCCGCTTTGCTCACTGTCGCTGCCCTCGGTCCCCGCCCCCACCCGGCCCGCAGGCGCCCGAGGGGGTGTCGGGGCCCGCGCGCCCGGACCCGGCTCCTCCGAAGGCCCCCTCTGGGCCGCCGCCCCCCTCGGGCCGCCCCGGCCCCCGCCCCTCCCCTTTGCCCCCACCCCACCCGCCGCTGCTTCGGGCTTCTCGGCGCAAAACAACAGCGGCGGCGCCGCCAGCTCCGCGCTCCGCCACTGGCCGGGCCGGCGGCCGCCGCTCGGACCCGCCGCCCTCCGCCCCGCGCGGAGCTGCGGGGAGCAACGCGCCGGACGCCGGCGGAGGCGGCGCGGGGGCCGCGGTCCGCACGCCCGGGGATCCCGCGCCTCGTCTCCCTGGGGGCAGCCCGCGCACTCGCGCCTCCGCGGCACCCCCCCCCCAGGTGAGTACCCCGCGGCGCGAGCGCCCGAGCTGGACCACCTCCAGGGAACAGGGGCCTCTGGGGACTCTCCCCGCCCCTCGCCTCTCCCGCGGCCCAGGTGCCTCCAGGGCGGGAGGGCCGCGAGCAGGTGGAGGGGGGGGGCGGGGGCCCGCCGGGCGCTCCTTCTGCTCCGCAGCCCTCGAACTCCGAGGCGCGGCCGCCGAAGGCCGGGCCGGCAGCGGGCGGGGTGCCCGGGCCCAGGCCCCGGCGAGGGACCGTGAAAACCCCTCAGTCGAGGAGGTGTGCGATTCGATTACGAATTGGAAGCTACCGGAGGCGCTGACCCCGAGTCCTGGGAGAACCGGGGTTCTGCCAGGCGACGGGGCTTGGAGCTGCTGCGGTCAGCCTGAACCTGGAGGGGGTCAGGCGGCCACTCGGGGGCTCCGCCGCATGGGGGGGGGGGCTCCCGGCCGCTCCCCTCCGGGGTGCGCAGAGAGGCCAGCAGCGCTTCCCCTGGGACTTAGTCGTAGACGAGGTCAACCGGCCACCGCCCAGGGGGCTAGTCCCGGCCCCGGGGCCCAGCGCAGGCCCGCGGACGGCGAGGGGCGCTCACCCGCGCTGCTGCCCCCGAGGTAAAGCTCGACAGAGCCGGCTTGGCGGGAGCCCGCGGCCGCCGCGCACGGGCCTTCCGCCTTCGCGCCTCCTCCGCGCGCAGCCGCTTCCCGCGGGCACCCGAACCCCAACAGGGCTCCCCCTGCTCGGGGCATCCACTCCTGCGCCCCGCTCGCCGCCCGGGAAGGAGAAGGCTCCCTGCCCGGCCCTGGCTCTCGCTGATCAGCCGCCGCCGCCGCTGCTTCTGCCCCGTAGGTGAGTGTGGCCCGCAGCAGCGGCCCTGCGCCCGGCAGCCCGCTCCGCTGCCGAGTCCCCCCGACACCCTGGCTAGCTTTCCCTGTGGGCTGGGGCAGCGCCGCTGAGCTCGCGGGGTCCCTGGGCCTTGCTGCCAGGCTCTCCAGCCCTCGGTGGGGCGTGCCCACGGGGGCGAGGGCACTGCTGCAGGCCCTCCCGGCTCAAAACGCACCCCTGCCCAAGGCCGGCAGGGTGGAGGCTTGGGAGAGACGGGGAAGGGGGGGAGCCAGAACCCCGACTCTGGGGCTGCCCATCTAATCCAGCCAAGGCAGGCTCCAGCGGTGGGCCTAACCTGGCTGGAGCCACTGGCCAGAGAGAACACGGTGCACCCTCATTTTTCTCAGTACCCCCAAGATGCCTTTGCAGGGCGCCTCCCAGCCAGGTTATGTTTAAGGCCGGAAGATACAGGAGTGCTTGTGAAGCACCCCTGTCTGCAGGGAGGGTCCCTTCCTGTCCCCCAACCCCAGCCCAGCACTGGTGTGCCTGCCCTGGAAGCAGCCAGCAGACCTCAAGGTTAGGAAGGCCAAGACTTCTCGGGGCACCCCAGCTCTCTCAGGCGCTCCCCCTGCTCCCTCCTTCTGCCCCGGAGGCATTTAAAATCCTCAGGGCCCTGGCTGCCTGGGCCGGGCCAAGCTCCAGACTCTGGGGCTGCACGGGGTGGGCGCCTGAGGAAGGAGGGAGGCTGGGGAGAGGGCCGGGCAGCACTCTGTCCCCTGCTAGGACAGGCTGGCCGTGGGCAGCTCAGGGCCTGCCTGGGGGGGACGTGTGGGGATGGAGGGTGACCTGGGAGACAGGTGAGGCGCCGACACCCCCAGCTGCTGCAGCCCCTACGAGGGGCTCTCTGCAATCGGCCCTCAGCTGGAGGAGCCGGGGCAGGCTGTCCCCAAGGCCATGGCCCTGGCTGAGGCTGCGTCCTGGCCTGGCCAGGCCCTGCCCCCACGTGGCCAGACTTAGAAGGAGAACAGGTCGGGCCTTGCGCAGTCTCCAGTCCGGACGAGAGGAAGGGCGCGGCAGGGAAAAGCAGAGGCGGGTCCTCGGGGGGCCCCCAGATCTGCACCCCGCCCCCAGACGTGGGGACTTGGGGGCACAGGTGTGGGCGGGTGGGGGCCCTGTTTTTATTTCATTGATACTAAAAGGTTTAAGAGCCATTTTCAAAGGGAGCCCAGCTGTGAAGAGCCTTGTGGCCAACTGAGGGGACCTCATGCCCGGGGAGGGGGGGCTGTGCCCCCATCCCCAGTGACCTCCTGGGCTTCCGGCTCTCAGGGCATCAGAGGCTGCTGACCTGCGGACGCCCTTCACGCTCCTCCGAGCTTTAGAACCAGCGTCAGCGTCGTGGCTGGGGTTGGGTGGGGCGGACCAGAGAGGGGACTTTTACCCCCCACCTCTGCAGCCCTGTCGCCCCCGCAGCTGGAGCCGTGCCCACTCCCGGCCCGTCCAGCGAGGCGTCCCGGAGGCCCAGGCTCAGGCAGACCCCCCTGGGACGGGCCAGGTGCGGGAGAGCGAGCAGAGCCAGCCTTGCAGCCCGGCAGGAGCACGGGGGCGGTGGCAAGGAGCAAAGCAGGCCCCAACACCGGGGCTTCCGGGGAGCCCACGCCCAGGGAGAGCGCACCGGGTCCC
>PVKZ01006574.1:0-33233 GCA_004027375.1 Macroglossus sobrinus | reverse complement strand
GCCCCTCCCTCTGCACCACCCCTTCCCTCCCTCGTTTGCCCCGCCCCCTCCGCGCCGCCCCGCCCATTCTGATTTGCACTCACATTTGTTCGTCAAACGTCTACACTCGGACGTCTCCCAGTTACTTCAAGAGGCCGAAAAGCTCTTTCCCATCCTAGGGAGTTAGGCTCAGGATTCCTTAACGGTCCATTCCGTTCTGGAATGTTCTGGAATGTTCGTATCGTAGTCTTTCAGCTCTTTGGTGATCAATTTCTTCTCCAATTATCAGATAGTTCAAAAAGTATTTGCACAGTCCAACCATCTGTAAACGCTCTCCCCGGCGCTTCTCCCTATTGTGGTTCTTGTTGCGCACGGCGTGTGAGTCCTCCTGCTCTCACGCCCGTGTTTGCTCACTTTGTCATTGCCCAGCCAAGCAGTCGCCGAACGCTTTCTGAAGGAACGAAGGAATGGATGACATCGTTCCCTCTAGGAGCTAAGCTTGGCGTGCATGGCCGATCGGAAAGGGTAAATGAATGAGGGGGGTGGGGAGGGGTTGGCGGGAGGAGGGGAGAATGGCTTTTCAGAGCATGGCCAGGGCCTCCAACCCAGCCGCGTCCTTGTTTCTCGGGGAAGGGAATTCTGACCTTCTAGGTAATGTCACCTGCCCAGTCACAGAGCTCACGGGTGGCAGACCCGGACACGCAGCCTTCGGGGGCTAAGGGCACCGTGCGTGTCTGACTCTGCAGAGGGGTCGTGGCCTTTGGAGGGAGCGATGGGGCACAGTCAGGCCCCACATAAAGGCCACACCACTTCCTTCTTATGTGGCCACACACCTAACGCAGACAACCGACGTGTGCACACCTGCGTACACACACACACACACACACACACACACACACACACACACACACACACACACACACACACACACCTTAGGAACCGTGAGCCTCAGCAAACCCCTTTTGGAGTCTAAGTAAATATTTTAAAGTGCGTACAGGAGATTACTGCAGTATTTTACCAGCCTCTTTTCAGCGTGTGTGTGTCCTGTATGTAACCAGGGGCCACACAGCTGGAGAGGCAAACACAGTCACCCTGAAGCCACCGTGTCAGACCCCCACGCACCGAAGGACAGGCCCCTAGTGCCCTCCGGTGGCCCCTCTCTGCCACTGCACTGGACCTGAGAGACGGCAGAGCCCACAGCCGTGGGGAGGCCCTGGGATTGTGGGCATTAGTAACATTCATTAGACTGACTGGCATGTATTATTTGCTTTGACAGATGCCAAGGATAATTTTAATTAGGAACGAAGAAACTAAATGAGAAAAAAATGTAACACCTTACCGTGTGCTGATGCAGGGCTGGCCCCAAGAGGCACAGTTCGGAGTTTGTGCTGCCAGGTGGGGACACAGGGACAGAATTCCCTCGGAACCCCCACCATGCTGCCAGGTGAGCCCCTGCAGGTGGCTTTACCCAACCTTCCTCGACACAGCCCGGCGTGGGGTTCGGGGGGTCCCGTCCCCACCAGCATGTCACAGCCTTCTGGCCTCTCTCCTGAGTGGCTTGGTCTCTTTGGATCATGTTTAAGAGCCCGACAGAAAACCATCGGGGAGTCAGTCTGGTTTCTGTGAGGCAGCTGTGCAGATCTCATTCTGGAATAATCCTTGTGGCCTAGATTTGGGGGGGGGGTCAGGGGGAAGGAGAGAAGCAAAGCTCCCCACGCCTTGAGCAGCCTTTGGTGCAGATGGGGGATCTTAAGTGTAAACCTGTAGCTCCCGGGAATTGCAACAATATGAAACATCAGAAGGTAAAAGACAACAATATAACAAAATCAGAATAGAAATGTATCAGACTAGAGAAATTAAAAACTAGATGAGCAAGAATGTACCGATCTTAAAGGGTTACAATCGGGGTTGCTTTGTAGAGAGTTAAATAATACTTGGGAAGAGTGTAGCTTCCTGTCGTTGACATTAACCCAGGGTGCACGGAGGGAAGGTTGGGGGAAGCCACCTGCGGTCCGGCTTCTCCTCGGGGCAGTGCTGGCCCAGACAGGTCTGGAGCCAGCCCAGGCGGCACCCCCCCTTTTCCAGTTTTACCCTTGAGCCCCGACCAGGGGAACTGTGTGGCCTGATGGCAGCTGCCCCATCCCCTGTGCGGTCCCTGGGCAGCCTGGCTGAGGCCCCTCCGGGCCTCCCTCACTGTCCCCACGTCCTCGGGCACAGGCGGGGAGAAGATGTCACTGCTAACTGGGGTGACATCTTCACTGTTGCAAACCAATTTACAACGAAACACACAAAAAGGTTTTCAAGGAGAGACCAACGAGCACTGTGCACATTCTCGTCCTCTGTTTGCTTAGGGGGGACCCCCCACCCTAATTAGTTCTTTAAGCTGGATCGTGCACCCTGTGTCACCCATGCAGCAGGGGTCACCCCAGGGATCACAGCTGGTCTCGGGGTCTGTCCACCCTAGGCACGAGACCACAAAGTGACAGTGCTTCTTCGTAAACCAAGACACGACTTAGCACAATGTGGGGTACACGGTGGGTGTTTATGTGTCAAATCATTGCGAAGCTTTGATCTGAGATGATTTTGGTGGCAGGAAGGGACACAGAGCGGCTGGTTAAAACTACATGTGGACCACCATCCCAGGCCCCATGCCAGCGAGGGGGACGGCACAACCCTGGGGACCCCCAAATCTGTGTGTATAGAGGCCAAGTCACAGGACACTGGCGGCAGAGACCCCCAAAGGGTCTGGCGCGCTGTTTAATATAAAGAATCAGATTTACGCAGCTGTTAAAAACTGGAAATTCAAAATATGGAAAATACTTTCGGGCGTGCCATTCACGGCGTTTGTCCTTTTTGTGGAAATGAAAAAAAGAGAACCATTAATTTTTAAGTGCGAACACAGAACCCATATTTCCAGAGTTTACATCTGTCGTCAAATAAAATTGGAAACAAAACATATAAAACGGAAAACGCCCTGGGAAGTCAGGTTAAATTAAAAAGGGGTCCACAAGTCACAGGGCCGGGCGTGGCCGGCGCTCACATGTCACGGCCAGAACACGCTCAGTTCAGTTTGTCTTTCAGAGAACCCCGTAGCGTTTGTAACCGGTTCAAGGCTGTTTTCCCCGCAGCCGTGCCTGTGAATCCTTGGTCCTCGGCATCTCGCCCGCATGTCCCGCAGGTGGGTGCCCCTGCTGTTCCCCCACCAGGGTGGGGGCCCTCGCGGAGGCAGGCGGGGGACCCCGGGGAAGGCCCCCCGGCCGGAGCGCTGATGCTGAGCGCGGGAAGCGGACGGTCAGAACGAGTTTCGTGACGTGCGCGTGAGCTTCCCGCGGCTGCTGTGGCTCCACAGTCACGGCCTAAAGCCCAGGCCTGTCCGTCCTCGCATCCGGGGGTCGGAGGTCTGAGGTCCGTGTCCGGCGAGAATCTGCTTCCCCCCCGTTTCCGGCTCCCAGCCCCTTCGTCCATCGTGGGGGAGCGGCACCCCAGCCTCTGGTCCTCTGGGCTCATTTCCTTTTTCCGACGTTTCCCTGCATGATCCAGGGAATCCGGGGTGACCAGCCTGAAGCCTTCGTCTCACCCCATCTCCGTGCTGCCATGTTCCCAGGGGCAGCCAGGAGCCTCTCAGGGCTGTCGTCCAGCCTCCCCCAGAACACGGAGGGAGAAACACGGAGGTTACCCCCGCCCCCCGTGTCACCCTCGCAGAGAGAGACAGCCACTGTGCCCCTACGAGCTTTGCAAGGGATTCGTCTTTGCCCAGGGACGGGGACGGCCGCGCGGTGGCCCTGCGCAGAGCACACCGAGGACACAGCCGCCCACCCGGAGCCCGGCCAGCCCTGCGGGGGGCTCTCGTCGTTCAGGTCCCCGGACGTGGTCCGGCCAGATGCTCCCCGGAGCTGTGACGTCCTGCAGGCCATAGACCGTGTCCGCGGCCTTCCCGGGGCCTCGGCGCTCGGGGAGGCACGAGGTTCGTGTTTGGGGTTAATTAAGACAACCTGGGAAAGAAGTGATCTCTCTCTCTGAGCTGTCCCTGCACCTTGAGTCTCAAAAGGCTGCAGGTGACAGCCGTTAACAAGGCAGACCCGCCACCACTGCCTTTGGGTCCTGGCTGGAGCCACGTGACAAGGAGAGACCCCTCAAGGACTTCAAAGCAACACCGAGCCCCGTCGTTTTGAAAGTCCAGCACTGAGTGTTTCCTAACAGTGTAAACGGTTCCACATGCGAGATGCTATTTACGGCAACAGGCTCGGCCTCGCCCGGTGGCTTTGCTCTGCAGCCCGGCTGGCCTGGTGTCCAGGCCACGTCCAGGCCGCCCGCGCCGCGAGCATGGAACGCTGCTTGCCACGTCTGCCACCGAAAAACTGGGGTGACGAGGCGCCCCGCAGAAGGAGCTCGTCGGCCCTGTCTGCACCCCGCTCCTGTGGGGGGAGCCGGAGGGTTTCCTGCCTCCCTCGCACCCCACGGACCAGCCGGAGCGCCGCTGCCCACCTGGGACCCTGACCCTGTGCTTGTCCAGACCACAGAAGCGCGTCCAGGTCCTGGGCGTTCCCCACGCGGTCCCCCAAGGGGACAGGTCCCCGGTGTCAGACCCCTCAAAGTCCTAGGTCCGCGCCGTCTCCCCGACAGCTGCGGCCGCGTACAAAACAGCGGCCCGGTGGCTTCCGATCGGTGAGACGCTGTGGCCGTGACTTAAAGGGACGCTTCCTCCGACGGGGCAGTCACGGCCGTGTGCGTGCGTGCACCCCTGGGCCGACGCGTGGCGGTCATGCACACGCGCTCACTCAGACGCACGCGCGGGGTCGCGCCGCCCCCTCCCGCGGTGCTCTGCTCTCTGAAGGTGCGCGTCCCCACGCGGTCGCCCGTCCCCGTCGCTGCGGCGAGCGAGCCCCGGCCAGGGCGGCGGCCTGGCAGCTCCTGGGGGGGGGGGAGTTGGTTTTGAGGCAACTGGTCGACTGAATTATGATCCATAACCACGTCAGGTGGCTGCCGTGTTACGCCTTCTCTCTTCTTTACGAAACATCATTTCGTTACAGTTCCCTCCGCCCATCCGTTTCTGAAACACTCACGAAGGCGCAGGTGAGACGGAGGGAGAGCCATGCCCTCAAAGTGGCCGTGTCACAGCTCCCGGGGACCGGATGGTGGAGAGGTGTCTGCAGCACCGGGCGTCTGGAAGGCTGAGCAGCTGGCTTCCGGCCCCCGTCGGGCCATGGGGCCTTGTCAGAGTGACAGCGGGTGACGGAGCTGATGTGCGCGGCCCGGGGACCTCACTGGCCAGCCGGGCCGGGCAGCGGAGCCAGGCCTGGGCGCAGACAGCAGGCTGCCCGAGGCCTCGAGGGGCCCCGAGGACGGCAGTGGGCACAGCTCCGGGGAGCAGCGGGCAAGGCGCCTGGCGGCCCAAGACCCCGAGGGTCCCGGCGTCTGATTCGGGGTCCGGGACCTGGTGCCCAGGCGGTGCACCCCGCTCTCGAAGTGGCTGCGTCACAGCTCACGGGGCTCTGCGGCCATGCTCGCTCAGCCCTCTACACCCAGAATATTCCGGAAAAGACAAAGACTAAACAAGCATGCACTCCCTCAGCCTCAAAGAGATACCTCTGGTCCCCAAACACCTCCGCAGAGTGTGGGACGGGACCTGGCAGGGTGGCCGGTGCTGGCAAACGGTGAAGCGGGGGCCGTGTGGCATGTGAACGTCCCCGCGGGTGGCCGGGCGGGCGGCCCGGACACCGGGGCCCGGGGCTGGTCAGGGCCGCCTCGGCTCCCTGGAAAAACGCAGACGGAGAACGGCACTTAAAACTCCGAATTCTGAGTCAGGGGCCCCTTAACCCGAACCGGCGGTCAGCGCCAACAGCCCCCTTGACCTCTGACCTCCCGGTGCGGCCGAGACCCCTGTGGGAGCTCCCTCGGGACCTCCTCTCCGAACGTCCTCGTGTCGTTCCTTGTCCTCGCCTGGCCTGCGTCCTCGCCGATCACAAGTGACACCACGTTCAAACCCGGCGTCGTGGAGAAGAAGCCCGTTTCCCCAAATCCCGTTATCCTAGGATGGAAACACTCACGTGGGGATTATTTCAAGATTCCCACGATCAGAAACAAGGGGGTTTTTCATGACTGGGGAGGGACTTTCCTCGTTGCTTTGCTTTGTGCACGTTTTAAACGGTTGACGGATGACGTAGGCAGCAGAGTAAAACTCAGGTCCGTTCCCTCTGAACTTACGTAGGACAGGAATGTCAGGTCTCTTTTTTAAAATTTATTATTATTATATTAATTTAAAGCACCTGGGCTTCCTAGGCGGTCTCCCATCCAAGTCCTGACCAGGCCCGACCCTGCTTAGCTTCCGAGATCAGACATCGGGCACGTCCAGGGTGGCGTGGCCACAGACCACGGACCGTGGCTCCACGGGGGCGCGAACCCGGGCCCTTCTGCGTGTAAAGCAGACGTGCTGACCCCTACGCTGTGGAACCACATCCAGTTCTTACCGGTATGTGACATCACCTTGGCTGTCGAGGGCGGCAAATTTCCCGGTCCAGCTCCCTCCGCAGGCATCACCTTTCCCAGGATAACTCCCGAACCTTGCTTTGCTCTTTGATTGACAGTGGACTAGGCTCGATCGAATGTGTTGTAACCATGTCGTAGACACAATATTGCCATTTATTTCAAATTCGGCGCCATTCTCTTTGGTCCCCAGAGAGAAATTCCTGTGTCGTGGGCACCGGCCCAGCCTTCCTTCTGAAACCACGGCTGCTGCTTCTCGAGCGCGCTCGCGGCCGATCACACGCCCAGAGCGTCACCGGCCCCCACGCGTGCACGCGTGGAGCTGCCTCGGACATCGACCGCTGAGGGCTTGCTGCCTGCCCAGCGCCGGGCGGTCCAATCCATCACAGAACCCTCGACGGGACCCGTCCCTCTCGAACGAGCACCAGCGGCTTCGTGGGCGGCCCGGGACAGTGCCGCGAGTCCCCCTCTCCATAAACAACAGGACGGCTGTCAGGAGTAATGAGCCAGGGTAGACTCTTGTGAAGCCCGTCGGTTTTCCCGCTTGTTAACTCGTTGTCAATGAAAAAGCCCTGTGTTTTTTTTATACCAAAAAAAGAAGAAGAAAAAACCTGACAAGTCCAGCTTACTGGCGTCACGCGGTGGAATGCACGTGGCGTGGATCTCGGCACTCGGAGAGCGGGACGGACCCGCGTGGAGCAGCGCCACGGGGCAGACACGCGGGGTCCTGGGCAAGTTCCCCCCGCACCTGCCTCTGCTTCTCCGTCTGTCCACCTGGGGCCGCTTCTCTGGACAACCCAGCCTAAAACACCTCCCTCCCCCTCCCGGCCCCAGAAAGCGCTCCTCTGCTCATCTGTCCGGTGTTTTCCTAGCAGCTCGGAGTGAATAATGCCGTCCATACGATCGCCAGTCTCCTGCGCCGGCCTTCGCACGTTTCCCTTCTTGCTTCTAACGCCCCGGGGAGTATTTCCGTAACCGGTAAATAACCTCCCGCCGTGTGGCTACGCCACCGAGATGCGTCATCCACTCCTCTCTTAGCAGACACTTCGGTTGTTCCTAGGTTTTCGCGTCTACGAACAGTGGAACCCAGAAGTTCAAGTGCACGTGTCGGTGCGGACAGAGATTTCGCGTAGCTCGGGGTGTATTCGTAGGACCTAATTGCTGGTCTTTTTAAGAGCGGGTCAAACGCGTTTCCAAAACGGCCGCGCCATTTCCCACTCCCGCCAGCGACGTAGAAAAGCCCTCATCTCCTTCCCAGCCCCTGGGGCTGTGGCCGTTCTCACGCGTGGGTGGTGGCAGCCCACGTGGCTAATGTTTGCTTTCGGATGACATGACATTTTGGCTGGGCGTAGAATTCTTGGCTGACGGGGTATGTCATTCAGCACATACGCTGTCATTTCAGTCTTCTGGCTTGCATAATGTCTGTCAAAAAGTCCGCTGCCAACCTCGCCTTCGGGCCTCGGGATGGGATGGGTTACTGTTAAGGTTTTCTCTTTGTCACTGGATTTCAGCCACGCGATTGTGACACGCCTCGGTTGTGTGCCTGTACCTGTGTGTGTTTCTTCTACTTAGGACTTAGTGAGTTTTCTGGGTGTGTTAGAGTTTCCATCACATTTAGAAATGTTTTTAACCACTATTTTCTCAAATAGACTTGTCTGCTTCCTTCCTTCGGAGAGTCCAACTTTAAGTTTATTACACCTCTTGACACTGTCCTACAGGTTGCTGAGAACATGTCCCCCTCCCCCCCTCCGGTCCCTTCTCTGTGTGTGTGTGTCATCGGGGATATATTTACTGCGATTTCTTTACAATCACTCATCTGTTTAAGAAAAACATCGGGTCAAGTTCACTCAGTTTTCTAGAATTAGAGACTGGATAGGACTTAAAGCTAACGCCCAAATGGTAACTACAGAAAGCAAAGCAGGATCGGCTGCCTGTGTGTGTTGCTGTTTAAGTAAGTTTTATCGAAAGCCAGCCGTCGTATTTATTTATCTATGCGTTGTCCGTGGCTTCCTGTGAGCTACGGCGAGGGGGCTGGGTGGCTGCAGTGGAAACCAGGTGGCCTCAAAAACTAGAATGTTTGCCAGGCGACCCTTTACGTAAAGAGTCGTAAGGGCTGTGACCTTGGGAGTTCTCAGGGGACGTGGTGCGCCACGCAGGTGTGTGGCCACCGAGGACTCTGTCTGCTTTCCCTCACGAGTTAACACCGTGCTCTCTCCCATCTGAGCGTGAACTCCATCTTTTAGGAAAGCTTGAGGATATTTAGTGCAGAATTTACGAGCTCGCGTGTGACTCGTCTCCTTCGCTGAGTGTCAGTGACGCGCGGCCTTCGCCCGGTCTGACCCTTGCTCCCTGCTCCTCTGTTCAAGAGACCCGCTGACATCTTGTGAGTTGCAGCTCGAAATGTTTAAAAAGAACATCTCACAGCGCACACACACCGCCTCACGTGCTTGAAGTTCAAGTGGCACTTCAGCCTCTCGGCAAGGCTGTCACCTCTTCACGTTTATAGCTGCTCCGAGAGTCCGCAGGCCTGCCTAGGGTCCCTCACTGCTGTTGGCTGCACAGGTGGCAGCCAGAGGGGCGGACGCCTCCGGGGGGAGAGCGGGGACCGGCTTCCAGGGCTGGCGCGGGCCTCATCCGAGCCACTGTTGGGATGAGAGGCGTTTCAACACCCGTGTGACGCTTATGAGCAGGGGGTCATTGCCAGAGCCCGCTGGCTAAGAGGGGGAGTGAGGACTGAGAAAAGAGAGAGAGAGAGAGAGAGAGAGAGAGAGAGAGAGAGAGAGACAGAGACAGAGACAGAGACAGAGACAGAGACAGAGTCGGGAGGGCTCACAGTGAATACTGTGCCCAGAGTTCGTTAAGCACAGCATAGTTATACCCTTGGAAATGCAGGAGAAGCAACACCCACAGATATGCGAACAATTGCTGACCTTTACATAAATTCTCTCACAACCTCCTTGTTCCTGTTGTGTCTCTTATTCCCTGGGGCAAGGAACCTTCAACTCTTTCCTTTAAGCCAATCTTCCTCCTTCAGTAAGGAGCCCACCTGCCCTGCAAGCTTCTAGCCTGCAGGCAACTTTAACCCCGTCTGCAGGGCCTTCAGCAAGAATGGCTCCCAACAGGTCACCCCTTAGGGGACGGCCGCTCAGCCCTCACATGTCCCCGCCGGCTAAGAGGGGGAGTTGTGGGGGGCGGAGGGCCGCGGTGACACGCCAGCACGGGCACAGGCTGGGCTCGCCGGGGAGAAGCCGCTGGCCACGTGCGGGCGCGTGACGCAGGCTGACACGTCGCCGGGATCTCGCGTGGGCGCCGGGAGCCCTGTCTGCCTCCAGCACACAGTGTCAGGCCGTCGTCCGGCCTTGAGGGTGACAGCTGTCCCATGGGGTCCTCTTTACCGCCGTCCGGTGCGGGCAGCGCTGTGGCCACCCTGCGCGGGACGTGGGAACCGCAGCCAGCAGGGGCGGAGCAGCCCGGGTTGGCGGCCGTGCGTGCTGGGCCCGGCTCCGGTGACCGAGTGAGCAGCGTCCCCCACGCGTGTGTCCGCGCACGGGGGTGCTGAGGCGGGGGGCGTGGGGGGCGGGAGATTCCTGCAGAATTCCACACAGCCTGTCAAGTAGACGACCCCGTTCGTCCCGTCGTTTCTCGAATCCTTCGTTACCGTCCGTAGCTTAATTTTGAGAACGAATCTTAAAAGCGAGGCTGTGACAGTCGCAGGGTACGTCCTGAGGTCATGTCCAGGTGCCCCAGCCCCACCACTCGGCACTCAGCCTCCCGCTCAGGAGGCAGAGGTGTGGCGGGTGCCAAGGAGAGCCACCCCGTCCCCACGTGAGGACAGCCGGCCCGGTCCCTCCCGCCCACAGCGAGAGGAGCTGCCCCCTGACCCCCCGACCGGGCTGCTGGTGTGTGGTCTCCACACGGAAAGCTCCAGGCCAGCGATGGCGGTCAGCGCTCGCACAGCGTGACACAGCCTCCCAGGCCCGGCGCGTCCTCGGCCACATGGGGCCGCCCCCAGCCGGGACCCCCGGCTCCTCGGCTGCGTGTGCCGGGGTGCTGAGCCCAGGCCCTCCCCCACCCCAGCGGGCCACTGGGGTTCTGTAACCCTCGGGAAAATGATGCCACGTTTTATCAGATCGGTGGGGATGCAGTTTCGTGCATGACAGATCAATAAAGCATACTTAAGGCCCTCGTGTCCTCACATTTAAACCAGACGCCTGGCTCGCGTGAACGTTCCAGCCGCGTCTCTGTCCCTGCGAGCCGCTGACACTCGTGGCTGTTCTCATGTCAGCCCGAAGCCCTCCCTCGCTCACCTCGGTGAAAGCACATTTTGGTATTTTATGTGCTGGGATCAGACTTCAAAGAATCGCGTTTATTACCCGGCTTTTACTGGCCAAGTCTGAATTCGGAACAGGCCTCGGCCGGCAGCGCGGGCCCCGGCGAGGGCGGGCTGGGCGATGGGGGGGGCGGGCGGTGGCAGCCGCGGTGGGGCGGGAGGGCGGTGGCCGCCGGGAGCTGGGCTCATCCGCGCCGGGGGCTTTGGGGTCGGCGCTGACCTCCTGCTCCCGAGTTCATCTCCCCCCCTCGGCTCTTTCCGCTCCATCGGGCTCTCGGAAGCGCTGCTTCCCCGTCGGGCCAGCCCCGGACGCCTGGCGAAGCCGGCGGCCGACACCGGGATGCCGTGGGGGGCGGAGGAAAGGTCTGAGGCCGGCACCCGGCCCTGCCCGGCCTCGTGGGGCTGTGGCTTCGCGTCGGACAGAAACAGTTCGGATTCGAGGATGCTGAGTGGCGTGCGGGGCGACAGGCCCCGGCCGCCCGTCCTGCTCCTGGGCCCGGCCCCTCGGGCAGGCGCCAGCTCTGTCCGCCCGCCCGTCCCAGCGCGATGCTGGCCCAGGCCGCCCGGGAGGGGGCACCGCAGACCCCGAGCCGTGAGGTGGAGAGACCCCCACTCACGCCTGCGCTTTCACCCCGCTTTTCTGGCCGAACCCCTAAAACCACCCCCGGGAATCCGCAGACCGGCCCGCTCTGCTCGATCACCAGGGACCACGCGCCCTGGTCTCCTGGTGACCCCGCAGGCGTGACTTCGCAGCTGGCCTCGTCCCCGGGGGCCCCGCCCCTGCACCCCGCATCCCCACCACAAGCGGCACATCAGGGGTGTCGTCTGGCCCCCCGGCCGCCCGTGCGAGTCATTTCAGAGAGGAGCCGAGCGTCTCGTCTCCTCTGGGCCAAAGTCAAAATCCCGAGGCCGCGGCTCAGGCGCTGAGGTCGCTTTTCCTGAGGATCCCGGAGTGGCCCCCACCTTCCGACACCCCGCGAGACCGAGGAGGGGAGAGCACCCTGCCCCGTGCTCATGGGGCCTGCCCAGGCCACTCCCAGTCACCTACGGCCCCGCCTGCTCGGGGCGGGGACATGGGGGACACAGGGGGACATGGAGGGACATGGACATTGTGGGGACAGGTGGGGACATGGGGGACATGGCGGGGACATGGCGGGGACACGGGGAACACGGCGGGGACATGGGGTAACACGGGGTACACGGCGGGGACACACGTGCCCGGCTCCCCGGGGGAAACGGGCCCCAGCACTCCGGGGCGGCCGCGTCTCTGTCCGTGGGAAGCGCCGTCCCCGTCGGACTCACGCGAGCGGCGCAGCCGAGCGCCTGGACCCGGGGCTGGCGAGGTTGGAGGAGGCGGCGTCGCTGTGGGGGAGCTTGGGGTGGGGCGTCTGGAGAAGCCCTTTTCCTATCCACAGGTTGGAAAGGGAAATGGACTTAGGTCCAGAGTAGGAGGCGCTGGGCTCCGTGCGGGGAGACGGCGGGGCATAGGAGCAGGCGCCGACCTTGGGGGTCGCGCAGCGCCCTGCCGGGGCCTGACCTCGGCGCCTCGCGGGGGCCGGGCGCCCCGAGAACCGACGCGGGGTGCAGGCCGGGGCCCAGGCCGCCTCGGGCGCTCTGAGCGCGAGCGGCCGCTCTGAAACGAGTCTGGGGCGTCCCTGGGGGGAGCGCAGGGGCCGCTGTCCCCACCCCGCCCGATACCCCCGACAGGCTCCTCCCCGGGGCGCTGGGCTCACAGGAGTCCCCTGGGAGGGGACGCAGCTTTCTGCGCCCCGCCACCAACCTGGGCCACCGGGGGCTGATGTCGGTCCCCGCGCTCCGCACGCCCGTCATCGTGGGCCTCTGAGCCCCTCCGGCCCAGGGTCCCCATCCCTAACCCTGCGGTGACACCCCACAGGGATGCGAGACAGCCACGCGGCTCCGCGCCCCGCACGACAAGGCCCCCCCGCTGGATGAAGCCCCTGGACGCCGGCCCGTTCCGGAGGACGGATGTGCTGCAGGCCCAGCCCACGCCCGGCCAGGGCTGGCCATGGTGACACGGCGGCCACAGCACAGTTAACCCGCGGCCAGGTCTGGGCTGGAAGCCTCAGTTCCCCCCGACGGGGTGCGTGGGTCAGACCCGGACAGGAGGGGGCGCTGTTGCCTCTCGCAAGAAGCAGGAAAACGCCGGCTGTGGCCGGGAACAGGCTTCCTTGACCTGGCCCTGGAGGGTTGGGAGAAAGCCCCGCTTCATGTTGACACTTGCACCCCACTTCACCCCGAGACTTGCGCCCCACTTCATGCCGAGACTTGCGCCCCACTGCACGCCAGCGCGAGCGATCCCCGGTTCTCAGAGCCTGTCGCTGCCGCTGGCACCCGCGGACGCTGCGGCCTGTGCGAGCACACTGCAGAGGCGCGGGGGGTGGGGTGGGGTGGGGGGAGCAGAGCGAGGGTCCCGGGAACCCGCCTCCGCTGTCCCGCCTGCAGGGGCCACCAGCGGCGTCCCCTCCGTGCCGCCCTGCGTCCAGGCCCCGCCTGGGAGGAGGGCCGGCCTCTGACTTTTCAAACTGTGGACAACGTGTGTGTGTTTTGCTGACAGGCACCGGGCGTCTGGGCGGCCGGTTCGCGGTGGACGCGTCTGGACAACGTCTTTCCAACACCTCGCGTGGCGGAGCCTGGAGGGCGACAGCCGCCGAGGGGCCGGTGTTGGACACTCGGGCCACTCGAGCCAAGGGCACGTGACAAAACGCATCCCTTTCACGTCGGGATAAACGTCTCCGTCCTCTGGTTATTTCATACGCACGGGGCCGCGGTGCTGCGTTAGAGCCGCTGGTGCCACTCCCCGTGACCGCGCGGCCCCGAGCTCGCCCTGGCCTCCGTTTGGGGGCGTCTGCGCTGCCCGTGGCCTCACGTCCCCCGGACACCTTCAGACAGCTGCGCCGCTGTCCGGTGTGGGGGCGTGTGCTGCACACACGTGCGTGCACAGGGCACGCAGCGTCGGGGACGGTGACAGGGACAGGGAGGGCGGGCCCTCGGTGAAGGCACTCAGGGCCGACGACACAGTGACACGGAAACTCACAACCTGTCTCACGGGGGGTGGGGGCCTCTAGTCACCCCGGCCCTGGTGTGGTCGCCGTGGGCCCGGTATTTAATACAAGCATGAAACGTGCATTTTTTGCAAAACACCTCATTTCTAATGTGTTACGTAGACAGAACAAGCCTGCGGGTGACCAGAGGGGACCCTGGTTTGTCCATTTGCAGCTTCCTGCCTGGAATTCTTGCTTTTAAACAGTTTTCAAATGCACAGTCTGCTTTACAAACGGACGCGTGCGTGCAACTCTGCAATATAGCCGACAGGAATAGCCTCCATGGTCAGAAAACGGTCAGCTTTCTCGTATGGATCCACTACAGTCGAGAAAACGATGGCGCCGTTCTGATCGTCCTTTACAAGTTAAAATCCTGGACAGCCGATCGCGACGGCCGTTTCCCAGAGCCCTGGGGTCCAGGTTGTCGCCGGGTTTCGTTTGGGTGACGCTGGGACGAGAAAATCCCCATCTACAGAATTGGAAATACAGCTGCACATGTAAATTTTAAGCGCGCCCCGCGGTCCCGGGCGCCTCCACGTCCAACCAGAGCTGGCGCCCCGGAGAGGGTGGGGGGACGTGCACCCCGAGGCTCGTCACAGACGTAGTTCTTACCACAGACATAGCGGGGAGCCAAGCGGAACCCCAGCTCGCCGCGGCCCGGCTCAGCACGGCCGGAGTTTCCGGGTGGGACGAGCAGACACCAGACGGGACCCCCCGCACGCTCCCCGGGGGTCAGTCGCCCAGTCCCTAGGGTGGCCCCCACCGGCGCCACTCCCCTGAGAAGCGTGCACAGGCCTGCGCTGTCAGGAAGGGCAGCTGCCAGGGCAGCCTCTGCAGCGCATGACACAGTCACAGGTGTGCCGAGAGGAGGGACGTTTTTATTTATGCTGAGAACAGAACTGAGGTCACTTGCTCAGAAGCAAAATAACTCGCCAGCACTGATGGATGGATGATGGAGGGAGGGAGGGGTGGTTAGATGATGATGATGATAGATAGAGAGAGAGAGAGAGAGAGAGAGAGAGAGAGAGATGATAGAGAGATGGCAGATGATAGATAGACAGACAGACAGATAATAGGTGACAGGTAGATGATAGATCATTATCACATGGACGCAGTGACAGCGCAAACAGGTCCAGGGCCGGGAAGGGCACCTGGCATCTCTCGTTTCCGCGACACGGTTTCTGTTTCACAGCCTCCTGCCTGGGTGGCCTCTGGTCCTCTCATGGGGACAGGGGCTCCTGGAACCACAGGCGTGTTGTCCCCAGACGTACTGACTCGGCCCGGCGCAGCCCCAGGGGCCCGCGGAGGGTGCCCCCCGGGCTGGGTGAGCCTGGCCCACGCAGCGCAGTCCCTCGGGGTCCTGCCCGTGGTCCCTCCTCTGTCACGGGTCCTCCTCCCTGTCCTGCCCTTCCTCTCTCTCTGCTCCTCCCAGGTCTCTCCTGGAAGCCTCCCTCACATTCTCTTTCCTTCTGAATGTCCTTTTCCTCTTCGTGTCTTATGTTTCCTTGAGTCTCTTTCCTCCTTCCCCTGAAAAAATTTTTAATTTTTCATACTTCTTGATTTTTTCTATGTTTATACCTTTACTATTTTATCGAATTTTGCTTTTCAAAACGAATTTGCTCTCTTCTGAACACTCTGAATGTGGTTTGCTCTTCTTGTTCGACCTTCTTAATTTGAAGCACAGATCAACGATCCTCACGTCTCTTTTCCCCCCAAGCGCAATTATGGAAAGCTATAAATGTCCCTCTACGTACTGCATTAGCTGCATCCCACAATTTCGATATGCTGTTTTTAGTATATTTATTCAACATACATGTACTATCTATTTTATTTTCCTCCCTGTCCATTTTCATTCCAAATTATTTTAATTTCCAAACGTTTGAGTAGTTTTAGGTATCTTATTGTATTAATTTCTAATTTAATTTTGCTACAGTCAAAGTTTTCTTCCTGAATTGTCTCAGTCTTTCAAATTGACTGAGGTTTGTTTTATGGTAAAAAAAAATATTCTGATAAATTTTTATATATACTTGAAAAAATATATATTTCCTGCATTCAGGTCTAGTGTTGTAGAAACAAATAGTTTAAGTTGGTTCATGCTATTATTCCAAACTTTTATATTTGTTTATACAAAATTATAAGTTTATTTAAAATAGCATGCATATTCTGATATAAATTAAACACAAATCACATATTATATTAATTTTTCTTCCAGGAAATTGTTAGGAGTGATAAAAATACACGTATGGTATAAGTTGAACAAAATACTTTCTATCGTTTGTCATCTGTTACCTTAACAGTAATAATTAAAGGACTTCACTGCTGAACATGTCATATTTCTCATCCACATCATCGTTTCCTCATTTTCTACTCGATCAGTACACGGCACGCTTTCTCATTGTCCATCTGAAAAGCAGAAACCATGTCCCCGTTCCTTCTCTCCCTCGTGGCACCATTTCTTCAAGGGACAGACTAAACGCACGGAGTGTCATATCTCATCTTTCATTCTCCTCCCAGTTCACTCCCATCTGGCCGTCTTTACAACTCGCTCAACAGTCATTGTCAAGGCCGCATTTTATTTTTGTCTTTGTTTGATACAACTTTTAATAATCCGGCTGGTCTTGGAATGCAATGCTCAGTTCTAGAGACGGCAGAAGAAATAGCAAGAGTTGTGATACTTCTTTACAAAAAAAAAAGTGTCGCTTACAAAACAACACTTTCTCTTTAAAAAAAAAAAAAGAGATTTAAAAAGAGAGACTTCAGGAATCAAACTTGCTCAGATTCTCCGGCCCGGGGTTTTCCCCTGAGCATCTGAATGGCGTCTCCTACTTGGGGTTTATCGTTTATAATTCTAATTCTAAAATGTGAGCCAAAGGAACGACACAGTAGGCTTTCAGGTTAAAAAGAAAAAAGCCAGCGACAGGACGGTGATATGGGAGGTTAGTGAGACTGTGGGAAACCCCGAAGCTTTCCTTAAAGAAACCCAGACAAACGGGGTTCAGGAAAAGGGAGGGGAAGACGGGCTTGACACCCCACGACTTTGTGCCCACCGCAAAGAGCTCTCCCATGGGTGACACACAGCAACCCTCCTAGACTCCTAGAGACACAAATTACCAAAAATGTTTTTTTAAAAATGAGTCTGAATATACCTGTGATGAATAAAGAAAGTGAATTAATGATGAAAAATATTTTTACCCACGAAAGAAAGCTAGATGTAGCAGGCTTCATTGGTGAATTCCATCATTGATTTAAAGAAGAGTGCCTTTTTTTTTTTTGACAACACTCTTCCAGAAAATAGAGAAGACAGGAATTATATGAAAACCAGTGTGACCCTGATACCAAAGCCATACCAAATATATATCTCACAAGGAAACGACAGACTAGTATTTCTTATGGTTACAGATGCAAAAGTTCTCAACAACATCAAAAATACTAGAAAACTGAATCCAGCAACATGTAAAAAAAATTTATGTGCCATGCCCAAGTGGGATTTAGCCTAAGACTTCAAGTTCAGCTCAGCATCCAAATCTCAATGAATGTAATAAACCTAAATGTAATGTAACAAACATAAGAACAAAGGACAAAAATATACACCATCATCTCAACAGATGCAGAGAAAGCATTGGACAACATCGAATACTCATTCCTGATAGAAATTCCTATCAAACTAGAGATAGGGGCAGCTTCCGCAACATGATACAGCACGTCCAGGAAAAACACACAAATAGGAATGCTTTTTCTCTGAGGTCAGACACAAGGCAAGGACACCCAGTCTCACCAGCGAAAGAGGAGGAGGAGGAGGAGGAGAGGAAGAAAGGGAGTAGGGAGGGAGGGGGAGGGGAGGAGCAAGAAGGAAAAGAGAACAATTGCATTTCTACAGACTAGCAACGAACAATCCAAAAATAAAAATTAGACAATAATTTCCTTCGCATTAGCACCCAAACCAAAATACCTACAAACAACCATAGCAAAAAAAAAAAAAAAAAAAAGTAAAATTTTTTACACCGAAAACTATAAAATATTGCTGCGATGAAGGCAGATCCCCTTACAGGGAGATACATTCCGTGTTCCTGGGTTGGAAGTCACAAGATTTAGAATGGAAATTCTCGTGAAATTGATGCACGGACTTAACGCGAGACCTGTCAACGTTCCAGCCGGAGCGATGGACCAGCTGCACCTCAAATTCATGCAAAGGAACGGACTCTGAGGGCCTTTCACTTCCTGGAGCCTCCAGATGGGAAACATCAACCAGGAATGTGGGCGTCATGAAACCATGTCGTCGCTGAGATCCTCCTCGCTCGTAAAAAAGCGTTTGATCCACTGAGATAGGAGCTCAAACTTCAGTGCAGCTTTAAGACGGGCTCAGGGCGTATGTGTTTACGTCCTATGGTTTTAAGACGCTTCGACGTGGGCGTCTGAAGGTTCTGCGCGCTCGTTTCTTCTGATTTACGAAGACTTGGGGCTCGTCTCGTCTTGCGTTGCTCCGTCCCCATGAAATATGTCAGACTTTATAGCTTTTAGAAATTTCTTTTTAAATGTAATGTTTATTCTTCGCCACAAATAACTCTGCTAAATGGTCTTCTAAAAGGCTCATTTTCAACTGCTGGGCAATGATTTAGGAGCGAGAACCTCTGGGTGATACAGACTCAGCCTTTTCCAGGGACCAGCGTAGCACAGAATCGGGGACAGAGTCACCGTCCCCTTTTACAGAACACCTGGTGAACAGTCCCGGAGAGATGGAATCAGTGTGGAGCCCTCGCGTCTTGGATGGCTGGAGGTTGGGACAGGCGGAGGCTGGCACGGTGTCCCCCAGTACACTCCTTGCCGCTCACAAACCCTGCTGTCCTGGAGGCTGTCACTGCAGCTTTGCGCTGACGTCCCGCCCAGGGAAGGGAGGGCAGGAGCGGAGGATAGAGGCAGCGTGACACCTGCCAGGAGCCGCTGGCCTCCAGTGCAGTGACACGGGCAGTTGCTGGTGGGTCCCATGGGCTGCGAGAGGAAAGGCGTTCGCCGGGAGTCTTCTCTTTAATGCGGGCCAGCAAGTTTGGTGATTCGAACACGAGGAGTATCTGACAGTGTTTCCAGTAGGGCAGCTAGATGTCACTTTGCTGTCCCCGGCCCCCTCCCCCGTCACCTGTGCTGTGCTGGTCTCCCAGGGCGGGACCCTGCGAACAGGAACCTCGACCACCATTTGCTCTCACTAGCTACGCACGAGGCTGGACCGTGTGTGTAGTCTCCTAGCTTGAGTTTCTACTTAAGATCTTCATGCATCCACCTTCAGCATTTGCCTCTCCCTTAACATAAACACAGACTAACTTATATAATAGTCTCCTAAGATGAGTCCTTCCTATTCTTCTTTCACAATTAGCTCTACGGTCTGAAGGCTGCGATGCGGTGGAGCGCACACAATTACGCGTAGGGTGGGAACATGACTGTTTCAAGGAAAATGAGTGCATATTGTCCAAATATCCCCAGGAAGAGCGTATCCGTTCTGTCTTCCACTAGAAGAACGGAGGCGTGTGCATCTCGCCGCACACACCCCAGCTCCGAGGGGTGTGAGTTTTCCATGATTTCCATGCTCACTTCATAGGTGGAAAGAGCATTAGATTCCATTTTCCTGCACATGTGACATGAATTTATATATTTTTTTTTCAGCCCTTTGAGTTGTTGGCTCATGTTCTTTTCTGTGATTATACTATTCATGGCACTTGCCAACTTTTAATGCAATTTTATTATTATTTTTTTATTGGTTGTTATATGTGCTTGTTTAAGTTTTAGAAACCATCATTTGTACTTAGTGTTGCAACTATGTTTATAAAGTTTAAACATCCACCTTTTGTTTAGAATATTAAACGAAGGGATAGTTCTCTTCCTATTTCTCGAGTTTATACTTGGGAAGCTCTTTCTCGTCTTGGATTAAGATTATTATTCTCCCACATCTGTGTTCAGTTCTTAAAAGGGTTTCTTTTTGATCCGGGTCTGGAATTTATTTTGAAGAGCAGTATTGAATAAATATTTAATCGTATTTTTGTAGAAAAAGCCATTTTTTTCTCAGCGTGATTTTCTTATAATCCTTTCCTGGCTCTTCCAAGGGACATAGGATCATTTCTCTGTGCGTGGACAGCGTCTCCGTGTGTACCAAGAGCCGGTCGCTCTTCTGTTTATTCGTGTTCTGAATTGCATCTGTCTCAAAGTCATTACCATAGCTATCATCGCAGTTATGGAATCCCCGAGAGACTTGAAGCCAAGTGCAATCTACCCCTACGAGCGTCATTATTAAGCCTCTGTCATTTCTCGAGTGTCAGTTTGGGTGTCCATTTTCACGGCGACTCTGTGTGTTTCTCTTTAGGGTGTGCGGACTGTTGTTCTCACTGGTCACATGACCAGAAAGCAGACTTGTCTTCCCCGCCCTCCTCCCCCACTTCATGGAAATACAGGAGAAACGGCCGCGAGGGGCCGGGCTCAGGACAGACCCCCCCAAAGGCACCGTCCATCCCACGCTGATCCAGTGCCTGCATCCGAAGGCCGTTTTAGACACGGAGGGTCCAGCCACGAACAAAACAGACAAAACCCTGCTCCGTGGACCTTAGGGGAACAAGTGAATGAGTGTTCCCAGCGGCAGGGGGCGGGGCAGGGGGCGGGGCGATGGGCAGGGCGGGGCTAGGGGTGGGGGAGGGCGATGGGCGGGGCGATGGGCGGGTCTGGGTGATGGGCGGGGCAATGGGCGGGGCGATGGGCGGGTCTGTGGGCGGGGCGGGGACAGAGGTGGGGAGGTGGAGCTGGCCACTCAGGAGAGCTGAGGGGTGGGTTTCTCCCTACCTAGGAATCGGTGATGACGCGGTGACAGTTTGACATAATACGGCCACCGTGGGAGAATGTTTTTGTCACAGCGACACCAGTGCTCCAAGTCAGGCTCTGTGTTTTTTTGCGGGAGAGCTGATTTCTGGTGCCCGGCTGGGGATAGATACGAATGGGAGAGTGAAGCGGGGGAGGGCGACACGGGCGTCGGGACGGGGACGGGGACAGGCGCGGGGACGGGGACTGGGATGGAGACTGGGACGGGGACTGGGACGGGGATGGGGACAGGGACGGAGACGGGGACGGGGATGAGCATCTTAGAGTTAAGTGTGAGGTCCAAGAAGCCACGCCCGAGGGTGTGACTTTGGAGTACAGAGGTGAGGAGTGCGGGGACACGCCCTGCAGATACCTGGGGAGGGGACCCGGGGTGGGAGTGTCTGGCACCGGCACAGGGGGCGGCAGAGCTGAAGCAGAGCAGCGAGGGGGATGGGAGTGGGAGACGAGATTGGAGAACAGAGGACACCTTGAAGGTCATCGTGTGACCTTGGATTCCCACCTGCGAGAGGGTGGACGGCAGTGGCCCGCACCTGGCTCGTCCGCGCCCACGCCGGCCCGCGGTCCTGCTCGGCTCACCCCTTTCGCAGCCCTGCCACAGGGAATCACGCTGGCCCGGGCCACCAAGTGGTCGTGCGTGCCTGGTAAGGCTAGGTCGCGGCTTGCGGGTCCCCCCTGGGTCCTCGGGGTCACTCTGTAGAAAGCCAGCAGCTATGTCGAGAAAACACTCGAGCAGCCCCGGCGAGTGGTCCCCGTGGAGGGGGCCAGCTGGGCATGTGCGCGCCCTCTCCTGCAAGAGACGCTGGTGGCTCTGAGGGACCCTGAGCCTGGGCCGCCTGAGCAAGCCACAGCCACGTTCCCCACCGAGGGTGACGGGAGGCCGCAGGGAGACGAGGCTCGTGGGGGCCACCGGGCTGGGGGGACGCGGTGTGCAGGCGTGCGGGGCGGAGGGCACAGTGGCCGCGTGCTCCGTGGCAGCGGGGCGGCCGGGCAGGGAGCGAGTGGTGGCCTTGCTGGGAAGCCAGGGGCGGTCTCGGGAGGCGGGGTGGCCCGAGGACAGTGGACCACGAGGGGCAGGTCTGAGCAGCTGTGTGGCCACCTCCCGGCCACGTGATGGGTCGCGAGGTTTAGGGTGGAGCAGGGCCTTGGCTTGACACGAAGAAGGTTCTAGAAAATACTGCAGGTGGCAGTGTCGGAATTAATTTTAGGAACCGTTGGGCCCGTGCGTCAAAGTCTCAGCATCAGAAAGACAGTCCACCTCTCAGGGCGTGTGCCTCAGGCTGGCGTGACAGCAGCGCTGTCCTCTCTCTCTGTCCCCTCCAAGGCGCAGCCGGCCGGTCTCTGCCAGCACCGGCTTCTGTCACACCCTGGGCCGCCCCGCGCCCGTCCCTGGAGCTGGTTGCCGAGTCTGCACAGCACCGTGCAGGAGACAGAGCCGGCCTTTGCCCACACGTCTCACACCCGCTGGCTCCTTCGTCTTTCATTATCGATCGAAGGCGAATGTTCTGCATTCCAGCCTGCACAGAGCTCCGTAACTTGCTGGCTCTTGGGTGCAGCTAGAGAGTAAACACCGTGCTTCTTGAATAATGCAGGGCACAGACGGGTAGTCTTCCGTCTGACCCACATATGAACCATTCATGCAACTGGCTCCATTCCAAGGCGGATCTGTAGGTAAACTCAAACTCTATCTGAAAATCGATCTACGGAGGAAGCAGACGTGGACAATCGAGCGATTTGGCCAAGTGTACACACCCCCAGCACTCGCAGCTGACGCGCGGCGGCCAGGCAGACCGTGGCGTGCCACACCGCGGTGTGGCACGGGCCACGGGGGCGCCACCCCAACCCCTCTCCCGCTGGTGGCGGGATGGATGCGACAGTCTCCAAGTCGTGTGTAAACCGTGAGCGCGGTCTCACGGGAGGACATGAAGATCGCCACGAAGCAGGACTCAGTCGCGCTGTTCGTGTCCCTCCAAAGGTGGCAGTGGCGTCACGTGACCGGGTCCCCGGCAGCCGACCTTGACGTTCTGGGTTTCGGGCCCTGCTTCTTGGTCTCCGAGGCTCGGTTTACACTGACGTCCTACGTGACGTTCGTCCCTGCACCGTCGCCGGCGGTCACCTCAGGCGTGTGTCTCTGCGCAAGCGTGGGGCGCGCCGATCAGTTAACCACCCACGTTTCTCCCTGGGGCTTCTGATCCCCCTGATCCACCTCCTCCCCCCCCCCCCCAGCGGGCCCAGGAAACACCCTTTTCCCGAAGCAGAGCGGGGAAAGCGTCAAGCCCTGATACTTGGTTTTCAAAAGCGAATTCCGCAAAGCGGGGCTTAGAAACAAGATCAGAGTCTGAGCAGGTGTTTCTGCTCCTCGGTTTGCTGCGGATGGGGCAGGGGGGGAACCCAGGAGAAATGAGAGCATCCAAGGCCGCTGAGCGTCCCTGGGAAGGGGCGTGCTGGCCGCCCGGCCTCTCCCACGCTCAGCGGGATTCTGCCGGGGAATGAGAGGCCCCGGGTGGCCCAGAGCGTCTGGGGACAGAAGCCCCTCCCCCACGCCTGAGAGAGGAAGCAAGGTCGCGTCCACGGGGACACAGCCCGGCCCAGCGGCTCTGGGCCTGAGAGCACGGAGGTGGGCAGCGATGGCCTCGCTTTGATGGCCACTTGTGACGCTGTCCCTTTTAACGCGAGTAGATTTATACGATCAGAGTGTGCTGATTAAAGCGAAGGCAGCTCGTGTCTAGATCCCGATGCTGGTCTCCCCCAGAACCAAGGAGCCGGTGGAGCCCAGGACCGAAGCCCGTGCCAGCGAGAAGGCAACGCAAGGCCGCGTCTCCCGTGTGACAGCCACGGCCGTCCCTGCTGGGCAATGACACGGGGTCGCGTCCCGGCCCCGTGGAGCTGGCTTCGCGGTGTGAGAGCTCGGGGCCGGGCGAGGCGAAGCCGCTCCGGCTGCCATGCCAGGGGAGGAGCCGCTGTCCCTCCAGACGACGCCACCCTCACCCCGCGGGGACGCCTCAGGGGGGCCTCAGACAGCCACTGCGTTCCCGGGGCGTGGCGGGGCCCCCAGGCGGGCCGGCTCCCTGGGGCAGCACCCCCAGCACGGGGGGGCCCAGCCCCGCCCCGGGACCGCGCCCCGGCTCGCCCCCGGGGACTGAGACACGCGTGTAGCAGCGCGTGTCTGTTGTGTTAGGAAGAGCTCCAGCCTGCCCTTATTTACATACTTAAGACTGTTTGATTCCTCAACCGCAGCCCAAATATTTTCTCTGAAAATCTCTGTAAGTATCAGGACGCGGCCCACAGAGGGTGCAGTGTGCGCTCTCCCTGAGGGCACTGGCCTCGCACAAGACCTGCCTTGTCCGCCAGAAACGACACGAACCTCGTTTCCTGAAGCCCGGCCCCCAGGGCGTGTGCACGGAACACGCTCTCTGAAGAAACGGTCCTTGTTGCACCGAAATGACACAGAGAGACGGAGCCTTCGCTAGGCGTCTGGACACCTCTCCCGCGGTGAAGGCGCGTGCGGGAGCCCTGCCCAGACCGTCTCGGGTTGGAACGAGCAACGATCCGGGATGGACCCTTTCGTGGCAGCCCCGGGGCTGCGGCCGGCACCACGGCCACCACGGCGACCCGTCTGCGCCAGGGGCTCGGGGCCCAGCTGTCCCCGCGTCCCCCGCCCGGCGCGGCTGGCTCCGGCCGCTGCACACGTGTCTCCGCGTGAGGGGCCGTGTCCAGTGCCCGCTGCGGTGCCGGGGCGCCCGGGGTCAGGGACGTGCCGGGCCCGCCCGGCCGGGCGGCAGGTGTCCTGCCAGCAGGCGAACACAGGCGCGGCTGTGGGGCGGCCGCGGACGGGGCCCGGCTGGGGCCGGTGTGCAGACTTTGGCTTGGCAGCCGCCGTGGCCACTGCCCGAATCCCCGACTCGGCTCCAGGCTCGCTCTTTCCCTTGGCGGGGGCCAGACGCCCCTCTCCCGGGCGCTGGGGACCTGGCCGGGCCTGAGGGCCGTGACTCCTCTCGCTCCTCGCTGTGCTCAGTGTCGTAAACCAGGACGGTCCCTCATCTTCTGAGAAACCTCAGTTCTTGCGTTTGCCTCCCTGGCGGGCCTTCCCTCCGTCGCCCTTTGTGCTAAACCCACGGGCCTGGGCAGGACAGACGGCTCGGTGGAACGGTACCGAAAGACAGGGGAGCCTTTACGGGGAACCCTAAGCGCTAAAGCGAGAAATTTCTAGAAGCCTAGCGTCGTGTCTGTACCCTGTAGTAATCGGTAGAAGAGAAACTTTTCCTAATACAGTATTTTATTTTTTAGGAAGAAGAAAGATGAATGTTGAGGAAAACAAAAAAGTGAAAAAACAATCTTATTGAATAAAAACCAAAGTCTTAGCTGCTGCTCGTTTGGTACCGAAAATTCTAGCAAATTTCCAGATCGAGAGCGGCATGGACAGTGTTAAAGAATACGGATTCCTCCGGGCAACCGTTGCGGTTAACCGTCCGCCCTCTTGAAAAGGGCTCCGTTCGTAGAAGGCCGTGAGTCTGTGAGTCTTGAGTTCATTCATTCGTTCATTCATTCGTTCACTTACGCAGTTAGTATTTGTCGAGTGCGTGCATTTGCCAGACACTGGTATCACCGTGAACAGGAAAAGAAATGATAAATGAGTGAACAGACGCATCGATACCATCATAGCTCATTGAGAGTGTTTGATGAAATAAATATGGGCCCGAGAGAAAGGACGCGGGAAGAGAGCCCGCCACGGGCCGGACGTGGACGCGGCCCGGACAGGACGCTCACGGAGGCACCGAGGCTGAGCCTGGGACGTTCCCACGGCATGTGAGGAGCTGCATTAAAACCCCCACCCCACAAACCGTGGGGTTTAACGGAGCGTTTGTGATCTGGGTCCCAGGGGCCGGGAGTGCGGTGTGGCTGCCCGGGCCTCGGGGCTGGGGCCTCTCAGGGGCCGGGGTAAGACCCCGCCTGGGGCCGCGGGGGCACCCGCAGGCGTAACCGGGGCGGGGGCTGACTGTCAGCTCGCTGCCTTCGCTGGCAGGGTTGGGCTCCTTCGGGACTGGTGGCCAGACGTGGTCATCAAGTCCTCGCCTGCGAGCGTCTGCTAGGACGCTCCCGACAAAGTCACAGAAAGCAGGACGGACGTCACAGACTCGTGTGACCGGCTCTCGGAAGTGGCATTCTGTCACTCTCGCCGTACTCTGCTCGTGAGAGGTGGGGTACCGGGTTCAGCCCACACTCGGGGGACGGGGTTTCCCGGGCAGGAGAACAGGAGGTGGCCGTCACGGTCTCTTGGGCAGCGAATGACGGCAGCACCAGGACACGGAGGGGCCGGGGGGGAGGCCGGGGGGACGAGCATCCGGACAGGCGGGGAGGCACGACAGGCGGTGGAGCCTGCGGCCGGTGGCGACGGGCACAGCCACGGGAGCGAGCGCAGGGAACGTCCTTCTCCGGGACAAGGTCGTTGATGGAAGCCGTTTGCTCCTCGCAGCCCCGTCTTTTTCCGTTTGCCTTGGAGGACCGAGTTTTGAGCCATCAGTTCATTTCCCTTGGAAACACCTGCTCCCAAGCTGGAACCCGAGAGACGTTACACAGAGCGGACGCCCACCCAGCACTTCATAAATGCTTCATAAACGCTCCATCGTTTCGTAACGGTTTATTAACTTCGCATTTTTAGAGTTTACAGACTCACGTAAAAAAAAATCTGGTGTTATTTGCAGACCCATGAATATCGGTTAACAGACGTCCTGGTGAAACGCCACTCCCTCCCCGCCGGCGTCTGGCCCTGTGACCTCGCTCACGGGGGACAGACGCGTGTGCCCAGCCCGTGGTCCGGGGCAGAGCTCGGGCTTCGCACGCGAAGGGCCGCTTTGTCACAGGTGCACGCAGCTCTCGCACCTGCACGGCTGTGAGACGCGGCTGTCGCGAAGCTTCCTCATAAGACGCACACGGTGTGCCCGAGATGAAACAGGCAGGTGGCCGTCAGGGACAGCGGATGCATGTGTGACGATTAGGGTCGCGTTAGCTGTGGCGTTACCTTCTGAAGGCACCTTTTCTGCTCCAAAATAATGCAGGGAGACCCAAGCTCTAAAGATATGGGATATTTCAAATAAACCGTGTTAAGTGGTTAATGATAAATTAAGTTAAAGCGAACTGTGATTTTTTTTTATATATATTATTCTCTCTGTTTATGGACATGGGGGAAATGTTTCTGAATTTCGTCAAGAGAAATGTCATGTGCTCCTTTGAATGACACAGATGGAGACACGGCCACAGGCCGGGGCTCCCGCCTCCAGCCCCCGCCGAGGCCCCGGGCCCCAGGCGAGCCACACGCAGCCGGCGACGTCTGGGAGGGGAGTGGGACAAACAACCTCCCACATCCGGCGAAAAAGGTGAATCAGAATGTCCGAGAAGCTCCCTACGGCCCGCGGTGTGCGGTGACCTGCGTCCCCTGCCATCTGTCCTGCGCCGCCAGCTCTCGGCGGGGCCCCCGCTGCCCGGAGACCCAGGGCGGGAGCACCTCCCGCCACCACATGGCACTCCTGCGCGCAGGGCTCTGTCATCAGGACGTCGCATGGGCCACGGGGCAGACGGACTCCGGACGGGCCGATGGGGTCGCCTGGAGAAGGGCCTTCGTCCCCGCAGCTCCTGTGAGTGGGATGTTGCCCGCGCTGGCAGAATCCTGACGACGACTCTGAGGCAGAGGTGGCGGGGACGCCTGGAGCAGACGCGCCCTCGGGAACACCGCCGTCCCTTAGTTAAATCCCCGGTCTGGGGAACCTGCCTCTTACGATTCCAGACGCATCCAGCTCACTCTGTCTGCCCGTCCCCACACTTCTGGTCACACAGTCACCCAACCGGACGCAGGTGGATGTCACAAGCCCGGCCTTGCTCTTTGCACCTCAGCTGGAACCAGAAACTGCTAGAAATCTTATAAAATGTCCTCGAGATGTCTAACTCCACATTTTCAAGGCCCAGAAATCCAGAGATTTGATTAGAACCCAATTTGGATTGCTTGTCTTAGCCAAATATTCGACATTCACCCCAAATTTGACACGGTTCGGGACGATTCTGACGTGACCTGGGTTTTAAAGTCGAGGCCACCGTTCCGATCTGTGCCCTCCAGATGGACTGTGCGCCAGCGTGTGACCTGGGAACGGGGTTGTGCGGATGCCTGTCCCTCGGTGTGTGACACGAGACCTGTGTGTGTGTGTGTGTGTGACGAGTCCCACAGCGGGCGACGAGGCCCAGCTGCCCTGCGGTGGCCGTACCCCCTCGGAGCCCAGGCTCACCCCCCGTCCACCAGGCAGCCCCGCGCACCTGGGCACGTGCTTCCCGGAGATGCACGGCTGTGGGCGACACGACCTGGTCCCGTTTGGACCAGGACCGGGGTGTAAACACATCCGTCAGTGACGGGTAAGTTGTTTTCGACATAAAGTGCGTCTCCCCCCGCCCCCCACGTGTTGACGATTTTGTCCCTTGTCATCAGGTAGCTGTGGTTCGGGACAGACCCTCTGCTCTCAGCGGTGACGTCATCTTACTTTCTGTATTTTACTTTGAAGCGCGAGCGTGTCACGGGAGGCAGCCAGTGGTCACGACTACGAAAACGTGGTCAGGGTCCCCAGCCCCCCCGCGGACGGAGGTCCCGGGCCAGCGGGAGGCCACCCTTCCCGGGAGATGGCCCAAGCACAGCTGGGGGTGGGCGTTCCGCCAGCCTCAGGCGGCGAGCGTCGGTGGCACGCTCAGGGCCCTGTGCTTACGCCACGGAGACAGCGTGACTCTGCCACCTCCCCGGGCACCCGGCAGACGGGGGCGGGCGCCACCTCCCCTCTGTCCTGCCTAGGACGCGGGGGCGGCAGCCTGGCCCTCGCAGTCCCCGTGTGCTGCGGGCTGAGTCCTTGTCCCCTCCTGGGGTGGGTCCCTGCTCCGCTCCCACCGCTTGTCACCACAGCCCTCTGTCCCCTGAGGGCGTGGGACACGAGCTTCCGGGAGGTGGCAGGGTCCCGGCTGGTGGGCACCACCCTCTCACAACCCGTCACGACTTCCCACGTCTCCCTCCGAGCGAGCCGTGTGGGGACAGCGGCCAGCACGTTCCCCCCCCCCCCCCGCAGCGCGCCCGGGCGCTGTGCAGACAGAGGACGCGGCTGCTTTCCTGGGGACACGTGACATCAGAGAAGGCACTGCAGCCTCTTCCTCGGCCCCTCCCCCACAGCAGCAGCGACCAAGGGCCGAGCCCGGTTTCCTGCGGGACCCACAGGGCCCTCAGGAGGACGGCACGGTGACAACGCCGTGCCAGCCGCCTCCGTTCGACCCAGAAGCCCCCGCCTCGGAGCGTTCATTCCGACGAAATCCCCGCCCGTGTTACATAAATAATGTCTCCACGTTAAACCACGAGAGAGCAGCGTGTCCAGAAGCCGCAGCCGCGTGGGAAGCGGCTCGGCGGGCACGAAGGGAGGAGAAGTCGTGAAAGCAGATGCCGCCATCAGCGCCACGTCCCGGCCGGGCCCCCGCGGGCCGCCAGCACCCGCCGACCCCCAGCCCCTGTGTCTAACCGCGACGCGGGGACACGGCGCTTTCCAAACGGAAAACAAAGCGCTTCACAGTTCTCCGAGGCCACACGTGTGACCTCATCTCGTGCAGAGCCGGCCCCGTGTCCGCGCGGGGTGCTGGCGTCGCTCGGCGGTCAAGTTCAAGAGGATTTCACACGTTGCTTCCTGAAGACGGAGCCCAAAGCTGGGACCCCGACGGCAGAGCCCACAGGCCCCCGGGGGACCGCCCCGGGCTCCGGCCACCGCTCCCCGTGCCACCCGGAGAAGGACCCGGCACCCCGGGGACCGCGGTTCCCTCCCTGCCGTGAGCATCGCGGAAGAACCGCGTCCGCGGCCCTCGTCTTTCCCGAGAAACACCCGGTGACACATCCGCCCGCAGGGGATCTCCACACATTTCCGGGACGAGGCCGTCACCGCAGCCGGGGCTGCCGGCTCCCGGACGTGGCCGCTGCCCCGTGCGGACTCGGCCGGCCTCCCGCGGCGGGCTTAACCGTTCAGCGTCCTGGGAACAGGCGCAGGAGTGTGACAGAGGCCGCACGGCCCACGTCACCTCAGGCTGTGATGCCCTGGACGGGTCTGACTTACGTCACCACAGGCCCCGCGGACCCAAAACTGTGCAGGCACGAAATGCAGGTGGACCCGCCTCTCCCTGCCCCGTCACTTACCTCCCTGGCGGGTGACCCACGGCTGCCACGCCTCCGAGTTTCGAAGATCCAAACTAACGACCTGTGTTTTGAAAACTGTGCTCTCGGCAGGCGGACGACGCTGCACTGCGCGCCAGCCGTTGTCACTCTGCAGACGGCGTCTGGGTCACGGCCACAGACTCCGGGACTCCCCGACAAAGAGCCACTCATGGGGACACTGCATGTTGAGCCCTGTGCCTCGTCGAAGCACCTCCCTCCGCTGTCCCTTCACGCGCTGTCACAGCGCTGACCGACGGTCACACGTGTGGACCTCCTTCCGGGCGGCCTGGAGTCCCACGGTCGGGCCCAGTCCTTCGAGGCTGGAGGTGTCTCCCGTCCGCGGAGCGGCCGGAAGGAACCTCACCCTGGCCGTCCCGCCAGCGGTCCCCAGCCTGTGTCTCACGTCACCTGCCCAGACGTCTGGCACGTGGGGTCACATGGTTCCTACCTGAGCCGCCTGTGGCCTTGAAGGGGCGTGTCCCACCTGCAGAGGTGACCGTGCGCTCAGCGAGCTGCCTCGTCTCGAAGCAGTCACACTGCGGTGCAGAAAGTTCATTGTTTTGTGATTTTATTTCTGGTTGCGAAATAAATGCACATTCACCACACGAGCCAGAAAAAGCGTGAGGCGGGACCACAACGTGCCTGTCCCGTCAGGCCCTGGGGTCGCGCTGTCCCCGCGTGCAGGGTGTGCCCCGTGTGGGCACCCTCGTCGCCGCCCTGCCTGCTCCCCCGCAGGGTGACGGTGGCGTTGGAGGGGACCTGCCCGGCTGTTTAAAACAGACACCCACCGCTCTCCAGCCCGGGGGGTCCGCCCCCATCGGCCGCATGTGCACCCCACTCTCTGCCTCCTGCCAGCTCTCGCTAGTTTCCTCCTTAAAAATCATAGTCGCTCCCGAGGCGCGAGGCGGTACCTCAGGGCGGTTCCGATTTGTGTTTCCCTTAACGACCAAGGATGCTGAACCTCTTCTTAGGCGCTTCCTGGTCACTGCGTTTAATTCTTTGTTAACATCACTCTGGGTTGGGTTTGCTAGTGTGTTGCTGATTCCACATTCATAGCAGTTATCGATCTATAGATTTCTGGCGATGTGTTTGTCTTGTTTGGATTCTGGATAACGCTGACTTTATACAACGAGATCTCTTCTAATGTTTTTTTTTTGGAAGCGTTTATAAAAGATGGATATTCATTCTTTAAACATATTTTGTAGATGTCAACACTATAGCCATTTGGTCCTGGGCTTTTCTTTGCGAGAAGTTTTGTGTTTTTTCTTTGCAAGGAGTTTTGTATTTTTTCTTTGCGAGAAGTTTGGTGTTTTTTCATTAAATCGACCTCTCTGTTTGTGATAGAGCTGCTCAGACTTTCTCTTCCTCCTTTGGTGAGTTGTTTTTTTCTCATCTGCTTTTTATCATTTCCTCGTGTTGCTTGCTTTGGGTTTAGTTTGCTCTATTTTTCTAGCTTCTTAAGGTGGGGTGTCAGGTTCTTTATTTGGACTCTTTCTTCTTTTTAATGAAATGTGTACCTGCTTGGATGTGTAGATTAATGTTGTTTTTATCAAATGTGCGAGATCGTCAGCCATTATTTTTTCAAATATTATTCCTGACGAGAACTCTGCGGCCATGCTCATCTTCATTCCTCTGTACGTCGTCCCTGGTGCTGTGAAGGCTTCATCTTTGTCCCAATCTGCAGAAAATTGAGTATAATACGCTTGGTGTTGTTTCCTTCATGTTTCTGTGCTTGAAACTTTTTGATCTTTGGGATCTGTGAGTGCACAGTTTTCATTAAGTTTGGACACGATCCAGGCAGTATTTACTTAAGTACTTTTCCCGTCTCCTCGTCAGCTTCTCGTCTGCTGGTTCCACTCTCATTTGCGTCAATGTGCTTGCAATTGTCCCACAGTTCACTTAGGCCATCTTATTTCCATTTTATTTTCTCTCGGTGATCTATCTCCTTGCGTAGTATCTACGTTTCGGGCTTCAAGTGCACTAATATTGTTTTTTTTTTTTTATTTTTATGTCTAATATGCAATGAATCTGATACGGCACATTTTTCACTTCAGAAATATATTTGCCAATGCTTAAAGTCTGACTTCTGTCTTTTTTGCATCTTTCACGTCTCTTATGAAATGTTTGACCATTTGAATTCTATTACAATAACTGTTTCTAGGCCCTTATCAGATACTTCTCCCATCTGCGTCTGTTTTGGGTTAGTTGTAATGGACTGACAGTTTTATTCACCACGAATCATGGCTTTCCTCTGCTTAGCTGGCTTGGTGATCTTTGATTGGATACGAGACATTGGGTATTTTACCTTATTGGGAGCTGGGTATCTCTGAAGTCTTATGAATGTTCCCAAGCTTGGTTCTGCGTTGGGGTTAATGTTCTTGCCAGCAGCTTGGTCCTCTCTGGCCTTGCCTCTATGAATCATTAAGTGAGTGTAGAGCAGTGTTTATTTTAAGAGTAATTATTTCCCACCATTGAAGCAAGACTCCCCCCCCTCCCCCACTGCTCTGACCAACATCCCATGGGTTACGAGTTTTTCCAGGGTGGCTGGTGGGAAAGGGCACAATTCTCATCCCGTGTGAGTGGCAGCCACGGTTCCCCTAATCCTTTGGGATGGTTCATTTACCAGCCTGTCGTCTGTGCACTAGCTACTGCTGTGCGGCGTGCCGGAGGGGGCCCCCGATCTCCGGGCCCTCCCCAAGGGTGTCGTTCTCCTCCCCAGCACCTCACTGCGCCTGCTGGATTCCTGTCGTCTCGGTCTCACCAAACGCTCAGCTCGGTCTCCCGCAAGGAGAAATCTGGCAGGTTCCACCCAGCTCTTTCCCCCGGGGACACAGCCGGGACCCCGAGGGCTGTGAACTGAGGTGGCCACAGGTCTCAGCCCGTTTCCTCCCCATCTCTCCTTGGTCACGATCTCCCAGTGCTTTGACAATCAGTTTATATATATTTCTTTTTAAATGAAATTTTTATGACTGTTTCAGGCAAAAATGTAAATACAGACCTTGTTACTCAGCCTTGGCTGAGGTCAGTGTAGTAACACCAGTCTGAAAAATATTTTTTCAGGATCGGGAACAAGAGCGAACACTTCTCAGCTTGTTTCTGAGGCGAGCATCGCCCTGCAGCCAAGACTGGGTGGAGACGCTCCAGGAGCGTCTGGGGGCGGGGCAGGAGCAGTGGGCATGGCAGGAGCAGAAACAGGGGGCGGGGCAGAGGGCAGGGGCGGGGCCAGGACCAGGGACGGGCCAGGGGCAGGGGGCGGGGCCAGGGCTAGGGGCGTGACCAGGGGCGGGGCCAGGGAGGGGGTGTGGTGGGAGGCGGA
>PVKZ01006573.1:0-33228 GCA_004027375.1 Macroglossus sobrinus | reverse complement strand
GATCTTTGATTACAAAAAGGGCATTGAAGAAAAGAAAACAAATGTGATAAATTCTTGTTTACCAACCAGAATGTAAGCTCTCTCGCCTTGAACACAGGCGGCAGGTGTAGGGGGACAACATTAAATCATGTCATCATGATGGTCTCTAAGACCTGCAGGAAAATAAATAAGCTGTGCAAAGGTCTGGGCTGAGAAAACTACAGAGAGAAGTGCAAGTTCAAAGGCCCTGGCCAGGTGACACCTGCTAAGGTACTTAACCTTTCTAAGCCTTAGCATTCTTATCAGTAACATGGGACTAAAAATATCTGACTTAAAAATCACTGAGCAAATTAAATATATTTACTCATTCAGATATTTATTAACAGACTATTATATGCCAGGCACCAAGGATACAGCAGTGAAAGCCCTCACCATAATAACTAGCGTATTAAGAAGTATGTAATTAATGTAAACCATTATAGTTACCTACTCATTTCTTCCCTAAATCTAGCACAGCCTTGAAACAGTGTAACCCTGAATGATTTACTGAGCAAACCAACCACTACTAGGAGCCAGGGAGGGAATACACTAAATTAAGACACTTGGAAGTTTCTCAACCTTAAAAGAAACCCATTTCTGGGAGAAAGCAGCTATGGCTTAAGGGCCTGAATGGGCATTTATTAAAACAAAAAGGATAAAGAATATGTCAAAAAAGCAGGCCTCTGTTTGGGAATACAGTTGGCATTGCCATGAAACAAATCAACAAAAACGAAAGTTCTACTCACCTGAGCTCTAACGTCAAGAGACCAGGCGTTATTCTTTCCTCTTCTATGCAATTCCTGCTGGCAAAGGAACAGTCCCAAGAAAGTAAGGCTGTGAAAGGAGAGATGAAATAACATGATTTTATCACCAACGCACCATAGGAAGAAATCTCTGAGCAGCAACTGGAAGTAATCTACGCCCTCCTTTTATCTACCTTCCAGTAATTTACTCCTACTCCTTCCTTGAGGAGTGCAAGCACAGGGACCTACCTCCCTGCCTGAGGACTCAGAGAAAAGGGCACGCACCACCGCTGTTTTGGATCCTGTCTGCATGCCTGCTCCCACTGTAGCTTCCAGGATGCAATGAGAATCAGGACACAGTCTAAAGATTTGAATTCAGACTTGTGACTCTCACAGACTGTGTGACAGTGTGGCATTCAACCTGTGTGAGCCTCCAACGCTGCAAAACAGAGCCAGCAACGATCAGCAATTGCACCTTGTACAGTGCTTAAAAATCTCAAAGGAACACATACAAAACATGAAGAATCAACTTCTGCAGCTCTTTATAGACTTTGCAGGCAGCAAACTCTAAAATTAGTACAGAAGTAGGAAATAATCTTCTACTGGCCTTTCTAGGAATATCTAAGAGAAAAAGAAAAATATGTAATTAAGGCTTAAAAACCACCAACAACAAAAAATACAGTACGGTGGGCGGCTACCGTGAAAGAACTGCCTGAACTGGAGTCTCTGAAACCGCGAGCTGCCGGCCTGGAGCTGTCCCTTCCAGGCCTGGGGATGCCGAGCCCGGGGGTGCCGAGGACTGCCGGCCCGAGCCCCGCCCCGCATCTCAGCCCTAGATGCTCGGTGTTCCGCCTCCTCAAACCCCTTCTTCGCTAGGCCGAGGTGTGGCAATCCCCTGGTTCCGACCCTCCGCCACACACCGCCTCTTTCCCCCCAGGTCTTAGACATCCAGCCTCTGTTCCTGCGGCCGGAAAGGAGAGCTGCAAGAACACCCACAAGCCTTTTCTTACACACCAACGCGTAAGAAATGATGGAAGACCTTCGCTGGCCGAAAGCGGAAGTGGGAGACTCAGCAGGGCCCGGACTACATTTCCCAGGACCCACCGCGGCGTACGGTTTATTTAGGGTCCAGATGGCGACGTCAACGAGCGTCCACCTGGAGCCCAGCACAAGGCCAGTTGAGTGGAAAGGAGGATAACTGTGAGTGTACCCAGGAAGGTTCCGGGACGCACGATGTTGCTGTGCTCAGCTTTGGGGCCCCTCTAGACGTTTCTTTTCTTTCCTTAAAAAAAAGCAATTACTCAGTAATAACTTGTTTACGTTGTGGAAAATCTGACAATTCTTAAACAAATCCATAATCGCATCACCAGGGTATCTAAAAGCATTGTTGACGTTTTGGTATAAATTACTGTATGCTATTTCTTTTATTCAAAAAGCATGATCAATGTTAAGTTAAAAAAAAAAGCATGAAGAAAAAAATGTTTAAAAAGAACGAAATTACAGTCCTTTATAATCCTGGCACCTAGAGACAAGAAGCATCAGTAGTATCTCTGCCTACATATTTTCTGATCTCCTATGTGAGTAAATATGTATTAAATTTTTTCAGTCTACAGCTATGGCCCCCTGACAGTGCAGGATCCCGTCTGATCTCGGAAGCTAAGCAGGGTCGGGCCTAGTTAGTACTTGGATGGGAGACCACCTAGGAAGAGCAGGATCTGTAGGCATAAAAAATAAATTAATGAAAATAATAAGGAATGTAAGCTAACAAGGTCCCTGCAATCTGTGAGGTAGACCAAGGGTTGCCTCACCTGAAAAAAAATTTTTTCTCCCCACAAAATTGTTATAATATTTGGATCATTTTTTTTCTCATTTCATATGTCGTAAGTAGCTTTCCATATTACTAAATACTGAAAATTTTAAGTGGTTGCTTAGGATTCTATAGTTTTAAATACCACTTCATCTGCCAATTATTATATTTCCAATCTCTATGTATCAAAACGTTATAATCATGTCTTTAATTTTTCCCAAGTTGTTAGATCAAGCATGCTGCCTCATCACCACATTGCACAACACTGAGACTAGGCCATAAAACAAAACATTTTTTGTAGACAGCAAAGCAGAAAGATGAAATGAAAGTGGACCTCCATGACCTTATTAAACTAATACACCAACCGTATTGAAGCTATGGTTAATATATATACATATTTTATAATTTTTATAACTTGATGATAGTTTATATATATTATATGTATTCTGGCTGAGTCTTCTGTCTGATTTTCAAATATCTTCTTTCATTATGTGGATTATATCTTTTAATAGTCCCTCAAGCAGAAGTTCTTTTAATATAGTCCAAGTTATCAATTGTGGGGAGCCGTTCTTATCAAGGCTCTCATACCTGAGATCTAGGCAACTTCGCCTTGGCCATGATACCCAATTGTTTCACTTACTGATTCATCAACTATTGGCTATTCCAATGCACTGAGGTTTCACCTTCACCATATTCAGGTGACTATATATATGGATTATCCAGTTTTGTCTATCTTGTCTTAATGCTAACTGATTTAAGACAAGTCCTGTTTATCTTTTACTGTAAGTCCTCCAGCTTTCTCAACATCTCTTAGACTAATGTTGGTGGCCCTTTTCTTTTTCATGTAATTTTTGGAATCAGCTCATCCATTCCCACCAAATCTCCATAGGAATATTCAAATGCTTTTAACCTCTAGATTAATTTGGCAAGATTTGATAGCTTTACAATATTAATACCTTTACAATATTGATTTATTTTGGCCATCTTCAAATTTGTTTCAATATATTTTCTTAGTTATATAGAATATGGTTAATTTTGTGTAGTTTTGTGACATTCACTTGTTAAATTCACTTCTAAATTCTCATAAACTCTCTGTAGATTCTTTTACTTAAGCAAACAATCATGTTGTCTGTGAATGACAATTTTTTTCTCTCTCAAATAATTATGCCTTTCATTTTTATTATGCATGAATAGTTACTTTAAAGAAAGAAATTGGACACTTTTTTCACTCTTAATACTTTGGAACAAACTAAAGTCTGTGTCTGTGAGAGGAAACTTGGGGTCCACAATGGGCAAAAGGACAGGCACAGAGAGGACTAGTGGGTGTACCCTGAATATGTTAAACTTGTTAACGCCGCAAACTCCACGTACAGGACTCATCAATAAGACTGAGACAAAGAAGAAAGAATTGGGAGGGATGTTGCTCCCATGACTAGAAAGGACAGGACCATCAGAGCTCCCAGGATTCCTCCTTTATGCACTTGATATGCAAATACTTTGGCCCCATTTGAAACTGCTGTTGTGCTGGCTCTGGAGGAGACCACACTCTCAGCAGGAATCTCCACTGTCCTTCACAGAACTTTTGACCGGTCCAGTAGGGCCTAGTATGAGAGGGATTCTGAGGTCTCTGGAGTCACTCTCTGACCCACAGCACAAGATCAGCTGGCATGGACACAAGCAGGGCATATGAAATGAAGTAGGAAGCCAGCCTTTTCTCCCTCAAATGGCCAACCTGCAATATCACTTACTGATGAGCCATACTCTCACAAACCCTAGCTCATTTAAAACACTACCTTTATTATGTACCACTTTCTTATATACGGTTCAGTGAATATTTTGAGTTCTTTCTTTAGAGTCACTGAACTTTCCATCTCTTGTTCCCCTAATTACAAACTATTGTACCTAATACTTTTGCAATACAGGTAAATACTTAAGTCTCTTTCCTTTTATCTCCTCAAATCCTTTATTTTTATTTTTTGCCAAGATTTTTTTTCACCCCAAGAATTTTAGAACCTACATTAGGTAAACAATTATCTTGGAAATTTTATTAGGATCCTACTGCATTTATAGATTAATTTTGAGAAAACCAGCTGCTGTATAAAACTGAGATTATACAAGAATAGTTCGTGTATTCAAGTCTCCTTTATACCTCTCAATTGATTTGGGATATTAGTATTCAGTTTTCTTTTAATGCCTTTCTTGGGTTTTGATATCAGGTTTATACTAATGGCATATGAGTTGGGCTATATTCTGTTGTTTTCTTTTTACTGGAAAAGTATGTGTAGGATTGGTGTTCAGTGAAATCATCTGGACCTGGAGTTTCCTTTGTAAGAACTTCAATTTATTTCATGGATTTAAAGGGCTATTCTTGTTATGTATTTCTTCAGTGAGCTTTGGTAGTTTGTAGTTTTCAAGAAATTTGTCCATTTCACCTAAATTGTTGAAATTATTGACATAAAGATAACAAGTCTTTTACTTTTCTTTTAATGTATGTGGAATCTGTTATACTGTGTCCTCTTTCATTTCTAATTTTGGTAATTTGTATCTTCTCTTTATTCTGGCTAGAGGTTTATCAATTTTATTGATTTAAGAATATAGCTTTTGGTTTCATTGATTTTTGTCTATCATTTTTGTTTTTTATTTCATTGGTTTCTGCTCATTATTTCCTTCTTTGGGCATAATATGTTCTTCTTGGAGTGGAAGATTTATTTCAGACATTTCTTCTTTTCTAATGCCAGAACTTAACGCTACAAATTTTTCTTTAGTTACTGAATTAGCTGCATCCCACAAATATTGGTATATTGTGTTTTCAGTTTTATTTAGTCTAAAACATTTTCTGATTCCTCTTGTGATTTCTTCTTTGACCCATTTATTATTTCCAAGAGTGCTGCTGAATTTCCAAATATTTAGATCCATTCTCAAAAACTCAAGAAAACTCATTTATCTCTGAAGTCAGAAATTCTAGCCTCCTTGGTCTCTCTGCCCTGATATGTCTCCTCAGCTGAGATTACTGGACCATTTTTGGCATGCACTGCCTGCTCTGTGGTCTGGAAATTGCCTCCTGATAGCTAACTGCAGAAATATAGGGTTCACCTCATTTGTTTCCCTCTTTTTAAGAGTCAGAGGCCTGCTCTGCCTATAGCCTCACATATGAAAACTGTTATTCCATATATTTGGTCTCATTTTGTGATTAAGATAGGAAGGTAAATCTAGGCCCTGTTACTCCATGGTGGGCAGATTCAGAAGGGAGTTTTAGTTTTAATCCTAAAAAAAAAAAAAAAAAAAAAAAGGAATAAAAATTGCTCCCTGTGTTGCACCACCCCAGTTGAACCTGTTCCAAAATTTGATAAAATTGCAACACTGCCACCTTCTAGACCAAGCTGCCCTTTCTTTTGGTTGCAATGAACCAGAAATGTTTGGCTGCTAGGGAAGAGCCCCGTTGATGGGCTTCGCCCTCTGTGGTCCTGTCAAACACAAGACCCAATGTGTGAATATTACCTGCCCTGCTGGCTCGTTCTCACTAAGGGTGAATTGTCCATAACCGCTATAACTGTGAACCCTAGAGCTGGCCTTGCTTGCTCAGTGAACGTGTACATGTAGGTTTAACAACAGAAGGGTTTTACACACTCCGTGGAAATAGTGGGGTGTGCTAACCACCCTCTCCTTTTTTTAAAAAAACACTTTCTGTGAGCAAAGACCTAGAGTTTATGGTGAAAGTTACTGAAAATCTTTGCTTAGGCAGTAATCTCAAAAGACCTTCTCCCACGAGAAATCCCATTTCACTTTTTTTTAATTTGGGAGACAATGGGATAGATTTCTCCCCAATGAACAGATTAGGAAAAAACACACATCAAAAAGGAGCAAATAGGATTTCTCAAATGGAAAAGATATTCAATAGAGGGCACATGACTATTATCTGCTACCTTTTGGTTAAGGACAACTGCTATACTTTTCAGTGGACTTTGATGCTTTAAGAAGTAAATTGATTGCAGAAGCTATTTTCCCCTCTTGCAGCATCTGAATTGCCTACCTTCCAAAATCAGAGCTGAAAATGTCAAAAGCTCACTTTCGCAACCCTAGTTGTGGGGGGCTATATTACCTAGTTAGGTCAAGTCTTCCTAGGGGGATTGTGGGAGAAAACCTTTTTCCTAGATAAAAAGAAAGCCCCTCCCTTCCTTCCTGCTTAGGATGTTAACTGTATGAAGATGTAACGTTGGCAGCATGGTAGCAATCTTGTGACCACAAAGAAAAGGTGAGAACAGCAGAAAAGTAAATTGGAAAGTAAATCAATCTGCTCACTGCCATCCTGCAAAAAGCCTGGAAACACCTACTTTTAGCAGTCTTGTGAGACAAACCAACCCCTATAATAGCTGGGAATCCTATTACTTGTAACTGATGATGTCCTACTTGGTGAACAAGGGGTCAGATGGACTTTCCCTGAGAATCCTCCATAGCACCCACTCCTTGAAATTTCCTATAAAATAAAAAATGGAAAGCATAATCTTTCAGGCAGAAAATATATTTGAAGTTAACCTTTCCTTGAGCAAAGTTAATAGAGAAACCAGTTGCCTTCCTCCTCTGACAACCTTGTCAGAATAAGTTGGTGACATCCAGCAAAATGATTTCAAAAAATAGGTCTTACCACATTGGTGTGGAGGCTCCCTCTCATAAGTCATCACTGTCACTAAACTGACACTCTATTTGCTCTTGTTTCTCTGATTTCCAATTCTTGTGCCACTCACCATGTGTCACAGTTTGATTTAGCTCAGAATATGGTTCAACTAGTTTGATTCAGATGAACATTTGAATTGATAAGTATCTCAGTGTACCCTTGCCCAATGGGCCTCAAAAATATTTCTGGCTCATATGAGTTTCAATCCTAATAAAATACACCTCTTACATACATCAAGATCCCTTTGTTATTAAGTTACTTTCATTAATAAGAGTTTCAGCATCATGATTACGATGACCCTCAGAGGCACAGAAAAAAGCACTATTGATTTACTTAGATTATCACATACCATTCTTTATAAAATTGTCCAGTCTTTTCTCTTTCCAGTAATACTATTCCAAAATCTTTTGGGTAAAGTTAGATGTCTTTTTGAATGCTATCATAACCTAGATTCAAGGATTCCAACTTAACCTTGAGTGAAGATTGCCTATTGAAGCCCAGCTGTACTGGAAAGAGATGCTACAAATAGAATTTGTCTCATGGTGATGCCTACATCTGCTCCACACCACAGTGGGGTAGCATGGAACGAATTATAGTCTAATTTGTTCCAGATGCGTGGCAGGTAGACTTCTGTTTTCCATAAAAAGAAGCCCGCCCATATTTCAATCAGGTTCTAGCACATCTGCTGAGTGATGTGCTAGAAGTAATCTTGAATGGGAGCAACTGTTAGAAGCAGAACAACTAGGGAAATCCAACTGGAAAAAGAAATATTAACTGGAATTCTATTTAGACATTTGGTTTCTATGCCTCCCTCAGCTACACATATAATGCTGTTTTAGTCAGTGTTCCTTATTTCTCTCCTTAATGGTTTGTTTCTTGGATAGTTAATTTATACTTTGCCGGCCCCATCCCCACCCCATGTGAAAAGATGGACCATATTCACTTAACTTTTTTATTCATTTTCTTCTAAAACTTTAACAGAGCAAATAAGGGCGCTCACTGGAGGTCAGTTGTCAATAATCCCAATCACTTTAAAAAGAAATCTGCTCCCTTAAGTGATAAACATGACCAAATACATTTGGGCTGGGTCCCTTTATTAATGGCATCTTTATCTGTCCTTTCAGAGCCTATGTCCTAGCCACCAGAAAGGCAAGTGATAGAAGTAAACAGCTCTGAGTGTCAGTGGGGAGACTGAGCTGGAATTTTAGATGTCCCTTTCACTGTGAGATGAAACTTGTAGTTTTCGGATCATAAGTCTAGTAAAGGTTCCATTTCCTGTATGAATCTACATATAAGCCTGTTTTAATCATGTTACAAACTTGCTTGTAAGCGCCTTTTGTGAAGACTATTAGAAGTTGATTTTATGCCTCTTATGAACTGTTTGTACAGGGATTTCGAAATTCATGTTGAAGTCCTAACTGCCAATGTGATGGTTTTTGGAGGTGGGGACCTTTAGGAGTTGATTAGGTCATGAAGAGTCTTTGTGAATGGAATTTGTGCCCTTATAAACATGGCTCCAGAGATCTCTCTTAACTCTTACCATGTAATGGCACAGCAATATGGTCATCTAATAACCAGGAAGTGGGTCCTCATCAGACATCCAGTCTGCTGGTGCCTTGATGTTGCTTGTTTAAACCACCCGGTCTATGGTATTTTTGTTATAGCAGCCTGAACAGACTAAGACAGTGCCTTTCTTTAGTACTGTTGATACTGCATCTCACAAAGAACCCACAGCTCTGTTTAGAACCACCTTGGTCTAGATTTCCATAACTAATGGTTTCTCAGTGCTCTAAGTTGTAGGAATTCCACTGGGTCAGTGACCCCTGAGATCTATGTAACAGCACCCAACTATCTCTGATAGTGTTTTTATCTATTACCTGTAAGATATTACGAGCCCATTTCTATTTTTCTGCCTTAAGATATGCTACTCACCAAAGAGCATTGGTTCCATATTGCTGCTGTGTAAATGATGGATCCCCATAATATGCAACCCAAGAGGCTGCTCAGACTTTAAGGGAACAATTGCTGCCATTTTCAATTTAACTTTTGTTTTAACTCAGTCTCTATCTTTTACTTAACAAAAATTTCTCAGTGTTTTCTGATCAATTTGAATATTTCATAAACACAAACCCCATAATTTTGCAGTTTCTTTCAAAGCCAGAAACTTTAGTTTTCCTTTTCTAAAAGAAACACAATTGGACTTTATCCAGCAATTTATCCAGAACATGCCCCAAACACAGTAGTCATCCCATCTTCTCATTTGGACATAGGAGCGATAATCAGACACTCATGTACAGGCATAGGCTACAACACCCAGGGAGGGGAGTCTAACTTCTTAGGGACAAATCTTGAAATTGGCTGTATAGTATACAGCTCTAGATGATCAATGCTATCAGCAATGTCTAATTAAAGCACCAGATTATAAAAAGACATTTCAACTCTATCCCAGGGCAACTGAAAGAAATACTAAAGCAGAGAGTACAGCAGTACCAATGATGGAATCCTCATACAATCAGTACATAATAATATCAGGGAATACAGATAAGTGGCTTTGAGATTTCATTAGAAAAAAAAATCTCCTCTGGCTTTTCTATAGCTTTGGTTCTTCTATAATCTAATCACCATTCCAAAAATGCAGCACATTCTACTTTTGATGACATTCTATATATAATTATTTTTTAAAACTAAATTATCAAGCCAGGTTAATGGTGTGTTCTTTAAGTTTTTCAAAAGTACAGAAAAAAACAAGAACTTATACCCATAGCAAATTCCAGCCTGCCACAAAATGTCCTGCAGGAGTTGTATGGTCCTAGTCCTTTTAGAAAGCAAGTAATAGTGGAGAAAAATGTGGACAAATCAAATACAGAACAAGAGGAGGAGCTCATGGTCAGAAGAATTACCCTCTTAGATCTGTGGTACAGTCAAGGAAAGGCAGAGATATCAACAATCCAGGCACAAACAAACACTGCCAGAGAAGGAACTGGGAAAGAAAGAGGTATAACATCCAAGAGGAATAGTGAAGCTTCATGAACTTGACCCAACAGCTAAATTCTGAAGAAGAGAGGAAATGATCATGAAGATTGTCATGACCTCAGAATCATCATTCAATAGAACGCAGATGTTAGAGAGCCCAGACAGGTGAGGTAAGTACTATGAAAAGCTTTATCAATCCAATTTGTCAACCTATGTCCACTGAATGCCAGCCTCAGTGGATCACAAATCAATAGCACATTGTCTATAGGATAGAAAATCCAACATTACTGTTCTAGATGAAGATCTACTTGGCAAATGCCAAAAGTGACATTTTTAAATGTAACAATACTGTTTTTACTGCAAAGTCTATAAAAGTCTTCATTTTAGTTAGACCCCAAATGAATCCAAATAAGCAATAAATTATCCTCGGCAGTAAAAATTGTCACCAATTCGGTGGTTTCACAAAAGTGGTTTTAGAAAGCTTTTGAGTATCTACTGGCAAAACCCAAAGTTATTTTACATTAGCTTGGTAATTTGACCTGGTTTTACGATATCCTTTTTTTTTTTAATTGCCTAGCATGTAAAACATCTTTTCACATTAGGATATTTTCACAAGAAAAAGAGTGGCTACCACACAGTGATCCTAGACTTGGAAATGGATACGAGCTACAGCTCTGGGTTATACCTTTGTGGAGGATGAGAGTACCCATGTTTTCATCTGTAAAAGACAGCTATGTTGTTAAGGAGGCTACATGTACATATTTAAACAAGTGAAAGCATAGAAAGTGAAGAAAATGTTGACATATGGACAAGGCAAAAGGGTGGGCTAAACTGGAAACCTTTTTTTCTCCTTTGCAAAATGAGTAGCAATTCTATGAGTCACAGACGGCCCACAGAATTAGTATGAGTAGAAATAAGGTAGAGCCCACCCTACCTACCAGGATGGACTCTCCACAAAATACCAGGCACCAGTGGCCACGGCTTCCCAACCTCCCATGTAGCAAGTTGCAGTCAAAGCCTAGGATCTACCAGACGAAGATTGCCCAGCTTGGAATCAGAAGAAATCAATGCAGAGATATATTAAAGAACTTAATATATTGCGAGAAACTGTGGGAACATAACAGAACTCTCAAAAGCTGCAGTGTAGTTCCGGCAGTTGCTTCTGTCTATAAAGCCGTGAACATGGTCTTCCTTGCCAATTCCTGGAGCTGCCTAATATCCTTTCAACAAATCCCCTTTCCTGAATCAATGTGCTAGAGTTTGCTCATGTGCTTTCCCACTCAGAACCCAGGCTGCTACAGTTTATAAAGAGCAAGAGGACACTTACTGACATGACCCATCAAGTCTTCTAAAGGGAAACTGAGTCCATGTGCAGCTTCTATCGACAAACTGGAAAAATACTGAGTTTTCAAGATAAAGTTCTAAAGGCTTATGTAAGATTAACTGGTCTTGACAAGTATATTAAGTAAGACATACAGAATAGATGACATTAAGTACAAAATCCAGAAGAAATTAATGAATGTAAAAGGCATATATGAAAGCAGTATTACATTAAAAAGGTTGGGTCTCCCCTCCTCTTTACTGAAATCTCTCAAAAACATCGATAAAAGCATGTTTCGCTTTGTCAAGCTTAGGAATAAGCTGAAACATAAAACCACGAAATACAGTGGAAACGGTGCAAAAGGGGTAAAGACTGAGCAGGAGTGTGGGAAAAAACATGACAGCTATAGTTAACACTGCTGTTTGATATATTGAAAGTTGCTAAGATAGTAAATCTAGTTTCAGAAGTTTAACTACATGTTTTTAGCATGTTGTCACTCTAACTTCTCTTCATTTTTGGTTGACCATTGTTTGGTTAAAAGAGAATATTTTTCCCACAATAGAAGTTATTGAGCAAATGATAGAAATTAATATTTTTGTTTATTTATTGAATCTATCTTATTCAGAACACTTGGCAATCATATAATACTTACGACTTAGTGCACACAGATGCCTCACATATTCAATCTGGTCAGGAACACACACACACACACACATGCACACACTTCAAAAATTTTCTGTAGTTTTGTCAGTTTTCACATTTTCAATGAAATATTTTTTAACATTTACCAAAAAGATTACTTTGCAATATACCACTTCCCAAACTTGAAATCTTCTGAGCCCTCCTTCTTATCCCATCTGTCTTTATACTTGTGAATTCATGGCTTCTTGCCTTCAAAGTAAGATTCAACATACCCAGTGAAAATCATCTGCTTGTACCTACCAGTGGCATTGATTTCATCTATAACTGTGAAGAAAAGAGCCTAATAGGTCCCATTGCTAAATTAGTTTTCACAATTTATGTTGTTCCCAAAAAGGTAATGCATGGAGAACCTTAGCTGTTCTTCCATCTATGCACTCATGGACTGACTGAAGAGTCTCTTGAGATGGGGAGCCAGTTTTGTAGCCATCAAAAATTGTCCCTCCAGAAGTTGTCACTTCAGGTGTGCTGCACCCTCTGGCTTAATCTCCACAAAGATGGATTCACTTAGGGTTATCTCATGGGGACAGGATTTTACAAGGGTGACCATCCCCTGTAAGATATCATTTTAGCTTTTTCTTTCTTTTTCCTGGCAATCTACCTCTATTATCTGGTCTCTCAGTTAAACTCTCAAACTATTATTTATTAACTCTCTGGGATCAGAGGTTTCAGGTTCATAAACCCACAGAATTAGAATTCATGATTCAGGGACAAAGGCCATAAAGACATGTGAACCAAATCTTAAAAAAAAAAAAGAGAAGCTATAAGTCTTACCTCACTAAAGGCTTTCTTGCAAGCTTAATTTAGATAATGAGCGTTTAGCCAGGGCAGTGCCTTCCCACTTAGAAGACTCTTACATTAGGAAAGATTTCCCAGAGAAAAAAAGACAATCTACAGGAATGAAGGGGAAAAAAAAAACTCCTTAAAAACAAAGCTCCTTTACACTGCTTTGGATATATGGGGGTAGGGGGGGGAAGCCAACTTGGTTGGCCCTTACACTGCCCATGTGTTCTTAGTCCCTCATATCAAACCCCTTTTGGCTTAGATTTCCAGTTCTACATTCCCATTGAAATATTTTATTTTCAATGAAGAATATACCTGGGGATCTAAGTTCTAAAGAGTAACCTAATCATACTAACCCAAACAGAAATCTCAGAACCCTGAGGAATCCTGTCTATCTGACTGTCCAGTCTTTCTTAAAGAGTCAAAGGAGAAGAAAATCTTCATGCTTTTCTTTTTGCTTTTAACTAATTTTTACTCATATCATTTATTATGTCAAAACAGTATACATTTCAAAAGAAGGAAATCAGGCCTAAATCTAAAAATCAAATACATACACCTAGAATTCCTTTCAGTTCTGATCTGTACACAACTACCTTATCACAATGATTCTAGATATAAATGTTCTAGATTCTTCTGCATTTTTCCTTTATATCATAGCCATTTTCCTAATTTTTACAAAATCTTCACATATAAGAGAAAGTGCTGTATGAAACAGGATATAAAGTAGCTAGAGGGGAAATCATATTGTAAGATGATACACTAAAATACTGTTTTCCAGCCTAATTCCTAATAACTACAGCAATTGGTAAGCCTTCTCAAAAACAAACCTACCAGTGATAGCATTCTCATTTACTCTTTATTGGAAAAGAGATCTATCTCACTGGCCATCACTCCAGAGCATGTTGTCTGTTTTATGGAATTCTCTCAGAATCATGTCTGAGTGCAAGGAAAAGTACCAATATTTATTATTTTTTTGTTGTTGTTGGGAATGTGTCAAAAGAGCAAAGTTTCATTTTGTATGTGAAATTGCTAAGTAAAATATGTAATCTATAGTCTCCCTCTTTTTTCTCCAGAACAAATTTCCAGATACACAACAGAGGGTTAACTGAAAACTTTTCCAATTTTTATACTAGTTCTTTCCAATACAAGTGTTCGTTTATAAAAGAATGAGAGGGAGAGGGGAGGAAGGAATACATTCTGGCTGAAAATTTTCCAAATTAGTTACATTCATAGGGTTTCTCTTCAGTATGAGTTGCCTGATGCCTAATAAGTTTAGAGCTATTAATGAAAGCCTTCCCACACTGATGACATGTAAAGGGTTTCTCCCCAGTATGTGTTCTTTGATGTACAATAAGTCGAGCACTCAAGCTAAATGTTTTTCCACATTGACTACATTCATATGGTTTCTCTCCAGTATGAGTTCTCTGATGTTGAGTAAGACATGAACTCTGCCTGAAGGATTTCCCGCACTGATTGCATTCATAGGGCTTTTCTCCAGTATGAGTTCTCTGATGTACAACAAGAACATAACTCTGGCTGAAGGACTTCCCACACTGATTACATTCATAGGGCTTTTCTCCTGTATGAGTTCTCTGATGCATAACAAGGTGAGAACTGCGGTTGAAAGATTTCCCACACTCGTTACATTCATAAGGTTTCTCTCCAGTGTGAGTTCTTTGATGTGCGACAAGCTGAGAGCTCCAGCTGAAGGACTTTCCACACTGATTACATTCAAAGGGTTTCTCTCCTGTGTGAGTTCTCTGATGGGCAACAAGCTTATAACTCTGACTAAAGGACTTTCCACACTGATTACATTCATAAGGTTTTTCTCCAGTATGAATTCTTTGATGTGCAATAAGTTTATAGCTCTGGATAAACGACTTTCCACACTGATTACATTCATAGGGTTTTTCTCCCGTATGAGTTCTTTGATGTGCAATAAGTTTGTAGCTCTGCCTGAATGACTTTCCACACTGATTGCACTCATAAGGCTTCTCTCCAGTATGAGTTCTCTGATGCACAACAAGGACATAGCTCTGGCTAAAGGATTTCCCACACTGATTACATCTATAAGGCTTCTCTCCAGTATGAGTCCTCTGATGAGAAACAAGGTGAGAGCTCCGGCTGAAGGATTTCCCACATTCGTTACATTCGTAAGGTTTCTCCCCTGTATGAGTTCTCTGATGCGCAATAAGATGAGAGCTCCAGCTGAAGGATTTTCCGCACTGGTTACATTCAAAGGGTTTCTCTTCAGAATTTCTCATGTTTTGCACAAGAGATGAACTCTGGGAGGTTTTACTGTACTTATATTGACTCTTTTCAACAGGGATTCCCTGTTGTTCACTATGGGATATGCTGTGGTTTAAAACTTGCCCACATTCCTTAAAATCAAAGGGGTTTCCTCTTGCATGTATTTTCTCATGCATATTTAGGGGTGTCCTATAGGTAAAAGATTGAATATTGTTGCTAAATCCATAAGATTTGTCTTCTGTTTGAGTTCTTGTAAATTGAATAAGGTGAATGCTCTGGGGGTGTTTTCCACAGTCATCATTTTCATATAGTTTCTCACTGTTATTAATCATTTGATGACTGTTCACAACAGAATTATGATGTAATTTTTTAACATGTGAGGCACATTTATGAAAACAATTTCTTATGGGTATAATCTGGGGTGAAAGGAGACTGGAATTCAGACCATTCTTCTCAACTTCATCACTTTTGCAGACTCTTTCATGAGTAACAGCGTTTTTTTGAGTGAATGCTACTTTCTTCAGAAGTCTTTCTTTTTCCTGTTGCGTCTCCAACTGGTCCTTACAAACCCAAACTTCTTCACATGAAGATAACCAAGGATCATCTCTTGTCAACCTTTCTGTCTTCACTCCACAGGATGGTTCGTCATAAAAAATGCTCTGTTTTGATGTCGATTCTCTTCTTTCAAATGCAGTTGCTGAGTCTGGAAAAAAGAAACAAAAGATATCCTAGACAAAATACGTTAGCACTAGAAGAGTAAAAGAAAGCTGACAAGAATGTATACAAAATTTATGTGGGCTTGTTTTCAGCTATCATAACTGGATTGAGAAAGCAAAAAGGGTAAGGTGGGATGAAGCAGTAAGAAGAAAACAAAGCACTAAAATAAAACCATTTAATCTTAGTTTTACTAAACATGTAAGACTTTAGATGCCAAATCTAAACTCTGTATTCCAAAATAAGATCATCTATGCAGAACTACAGAATTTCAAAACAATTTTGAAATCCTTAGCAAAGAAATAAAGGGTCTCTTCCACTCTCTTCAGTGCTAAACATATGTTTGCTGAAACAGAGATTAATGTCTACATTTCTAGGAATTTCTGGAGGCATGAAACTTGCTAGCAGAGTCTATGTCGGGAAGACATGGGCAAACTACAATTGTGAACTAGGAGAAAGACTGGGGATACTGTTTTCCAGAATTTCCTAAATGTCTTAGGGGCTAATGTGGCCCCATGGATTCCTGTGATTTTGAGTGTGAAAGAATGTAGGTTAGCTCAGAAGCAAAAGCCCGGGTGGCTGCTGAGTCAATCAATGGAGAGTACTTGGAAAAGTGCTGATGTAGAAAGTTAACTAGGAGGTAAGAAATGAAGAAAAATGTGGCATGCCCTATCAACCTTCAATCAACCTTCTACATATGACTTCTATGTGTCTGTTTCTCACATGGATCTGTGTGTTAGGAAGTTCTTTTATACTCATTCCCTTGCTCCAACTAGGAAATTGTGTCCGGTTTGAAAAGCTGATAGGGAAAGATACTGGACTTTGGGTGTCTGAGCTGGAGACAAAAGACAATTACTGCAGAATTTGTTCCCAGTCTGTAGCCTTTAGGAACCATGAAGACTGAATAAGCTCAAACACAAGAAGCTGTACCTTTTCTACCCTACAAATTAAAAATTAAATCTTCACTGGGGGAAAAAAAGCATAAACACAATCTGTGTGTGCCCAAAGTCAACCTTATCTTTGAACTCCATGACTCTTAGTCAATGGAAACAAGAAATAATTTCAATATACAGACTTCATTAAAGGGGACTGTATTCTTACCCCAAGATACCAAGTCCTTATGGTTCTCCAGGATCACACCTCTGTCCAGGGTCCTCTGAACATGCTTCAAAGTGCGTTCTTCCTCCCGAGTGAAATCCACAGTCACAATTTTGAAGTTCATTCCTTCCTAAAACAGGACACACATTCCTGATCAGATCAGCTGGGCATCATTTCCTTCAATGTTCATAGAGAAAGAAAAGTTTGACAGATGGAAGAAAGAAAACCCAATGGCCCAGAAATTGGCCTGGAAATTATCTTGGGTCAGCCAGTGTTCAAAGGATTCTGTCAAGGGATACAGGTGTCTTCTAGGTGAGCCCTTTGGGCTATGGATGCTGGACTTATTTTTATAACCCCACAGAGGACCACCAGATAAGAACTAATATAAATTTTCTCTCCTAATCACCTTAAAGAAAATACTTATTTCAATTACTCCAATTTTTGCATTGGTGAATATGGAATCCCTACTTAGAAATTCCCTTTAAAGTCCCAAGAAACTAACAAAAACAGGATCAGTAAACTTCTGTCAAAGGCCAAAGTGTAAATATTTTAGGCTTTGAAACTATATGGTCTATTACAACTACAGCTCTGCTGCTGTAGCAAGATAGCAGCCACAGAAAATATATAAACAAATGAACGTGGCTTTATTTCAATAAATTTTACTTAGAAAAGCTGGTGGCAAGCCAGATTTGGCCCACAAGCTTTACTTTACTGATGCCGGAGCTGAAAGATGAAATGTGGACCTTAAAGAAGTATAGATTAAGAGCACTGCCTTTGGAAGAAAAAAGGGTTTTCTTACCTATAAAGAGCGTAAATCTGAATTAAAAAAAAAATACATCTAATCCGACAATCTGGGTTTTAATGGTGAGTTTATTCTATTTCTATTTACTAGTCTTAATCATGCCCAGCTCATTGAGTTGCTGAGTGAATAAATTATGATGATATATGAAAAGCCATTAGCAGAGTTTACTAAACAAAATATAAAGACTAGCAATTATTATTAAAATTATTAGGTCTAAAAACCCTGAAAAATTAAGTGACGGTCAATGTGACCTTTATACTGAACGCTTAGTCTTCAGATGACAGTTCTATGTGGTCCACTCTCAGAGCTGCACTTGTAGGGCCTTTAAGAGATACCCACTGTCACCACTGTCACTGCTGCCATATAAGGGGACTGCCTCCTGTAAGCAGTGAAGACCTGTTTCCAATATTCTTGGGCAGGAATTCCGATCCCAAATAGAAGTGCTGAGGTGATCTGTCCTTACCCGAAGGCAACAAAAGCCAGGGAAGTCAAAAACCACTTGCCACTAGGCTTTTTAAACACCAGGTGTTATTAAGCTCTGGTTCATGAGTAGGACACAGGATCCATGAGTCCCATGACACTCCATGCAAAAGACTGCTCGCTGCACCTGCATTTTTCTACGTTAGGGACCATCGAGTCCAACCAAAATCTCTTCAGTTTTTCATGATTAGCTCAAAATGGGATTGAGAAATGTCATTTGCAAACTGCAACCTGTGGTGAACATGGATTTAGCGGTACTGTTTTCAACCTTGAATCCATGCTTCCTTTTAGTAAATATCCCTCTTTGCTATTTAATATAGGTACCTTCTATATCAAGCTTGTTCAAATATCAAATAAATAATACTAGACTAGGTTAGTGACTGCTCTTCCCACTCCACCCTGGCTATTTGTTCTCAAAGTTCCATGGACTTCTACCTTAAGACTCGTCCCACTTTCTTATTTGCACAATGGTCCTTTGTCACTAGGTTACCTTCTGTGAAGGAAGGTACAAGGTATTTAGACTTTGCAACTGTAACACCAGTGTTTAGCATAATGTTGGTGTTTAGTAGACATTAATGTATATTTGGTGAATTATTTCAATACATACACAATAGTATCAATACTTTTTAATATATCAAAATAATTCTGATTAATTGAGTTAATCTTTCTCCTCTCACTTGAATCTCATAGGACCTATCACAGGACCTATCACAATTTGAAAAGTCCTTCAACATGTGGACACTAGTTTTTCAAACATCTATCCCCATTTATTCTCTTCTTCCTCTCACTTGTCCCAAATTCTCCACTCCTCCAAATTCCTTCCCAGACTCTTCAACTATGCCCTCGGGAACTCATCTGCTAAAATAATGAAATCCTACAGTTTCAACATCTTCATGAGATAGTCCCTCTATATCCCTGTATTCATGGAAACCTACCCTCCCCCTGTGGACTCCGTCCTCTGCAGTCCTCACAGGCTCAGGGCAGTTATGTCCTCCCATCATAGGGGGCTCAGCATCAAAGGGGAAGGCATGAGTCCTCCCAGTTACTCTGAAACAAAGCCATTTACCTCACTTCTTGGAGCTCCATCCAACCAACCTCTTGAACAACCTCCCCATCCACTGATGACCTATAATACCTACCTCCAGTTTGAGAACTTGTATTATTTTTTCTTCCACTGTCTATAACAACTATTTGTAGAGTTCTCTGATGATAATATAACACCTGACTTTACCAAAACACTTACTGTGTGGCATCCGGCAGTGTGCTATCCATGTAACAAATTATCATTTGATTAACTCTCACAAGGCCCTGGTGATAAAAATCTATTAGTAGCACCATTCTTCAGATGCAGAACTAGAAGACTGGTGAAATTAACCAATATGACTAATGTTAGTGGCTGGGATGCAACATCAAGGTTGTCTGACATCAGAAGCTGTTCACAGTCATCAATTCATATGACTAGCCCAACTCCCAGACCCTAGAATAACTCTTTGGCACCCCACTCTCAGGGTGAGACCGTAGACTTAACATAAAGTACTCCACCTTTTGAACCATCCACATAGAACCGCCTACCTGATTATATCAGATCATATATTTTTTTATTACAACACCAGATTGCTTTACTTGCTTAATTACTTCCTTTACCCATCTCATCTTATGATGGTTTAGGGCTATTATTCTATTGAAACGTCTACTATTTCTATCTACCATTCTATATTCTTTTCCTTTCTAGTAAGTGTCTTCTACATCCTTTCCACCTTAATTATTCAGTTTAGAGTCCATGGATCATTCATTTTAACTTTTCTATTTGATACATTCAAAATTTCTCCCAGATATTACCTTGTCCTATAGGACATCCACGGAATGCACGTGGCTACAAAAACTAAACAATGTTGATCTGCCATTCTGAAAGCAGTTTACAGAATGCCCTGGGGGAAAAACCCACAAAAACAGCTGAAAAGAGTTATCAATTAGTGGTCACTGTCTTGGAATGATCTTTTCAGAGCCACCAGAGGCCCTGACATATCTCCTGGAGCAGCCTGTTCTCCCATAATCCAAAGTTACTGTTCTAAGCCTTCTCCACCCTTGTTGAACATCTTCATTCCAACCGCCACACTCATGCCCAACAGGTAACTTCATCTGACAGTTTACAGCAACCAATCTGAGCCTTCACATAACTCCCTCAGCCCCATTCTTCCCATATGAGTCTCTCTTCCTTTACAAAGCCAGTTGAATGAATTCCCCTGACAATAATTGAGGACTCCCCTTCTAAGTTTTATCATCTCTCTCCAGACTGTTAACTTCTTTTTCTCCACTAACTCCTTCCCACAACCACTTAAATAGTCAAATCTTTTCAGTCCTTTAAGAAATACACCTTCAACCTCAAATTCTCTTGCAGCTATGATCTCTCCAGTCCTCACATGATACGCAAATTTCTCGTAAAACCAATCCACTCTTCTCTCCATTCCTCACTTTTGACTCAGTTCCAAGCTCACTTCGATTTGGCTTATGCCGCCAACCAGCCACACACATTTCTCAATGTAAAGAGCCACGTCCAACACCTGGGATGGGACGGCCAGTGACCCAGCATCTTCTCTCTCGACCTTGATGATAATCTCTTGAGGAAGGAGAGAGCTCTGAGAAGGCAAAACAGAAGAAAAAGAGGAAAATAAAGGGAGCTATGTCACAGGTCAAAACTCTCATTGTTAGTGGAATAGGATTTGACGTGCCGCCTGTCTTAATGCATCTCACCAATCAAACTTCTTCTCTCCCCCACTGGTAAGTGCAAGCCAGCCATGTTAAAAGGGAAAGGGGACAGCTGGAGGGGCCCTGAAGCCTCAGACACAGGCATGAAATCATTGTGGACCTTCCAGGCCAGCCCGGCTACCAGATGAATGGAGCTGAGTTAGTGATCCTGGGTACTATGCTGAAGGAAAGAACTGTCCAGCTGAACCCTTCCTGAATTCCTGGAGCTCAGAATTGTAATTAAACAGGATGGAATACAGCATGACCAAAGAATGATAAAGGAAAAGATTGACAAATTAATTTCATAAAATGTTTGGCAAAAAGAGCCACCAATAAAGGCACCATCAGTGAGAATCTATACTGTTAAGACTTCTTCCAAATCAGTAAGAAAAAAGTAGGCTCAACAGAAAAGTGGACAAAGGAAAATGAAATGCAGCTCAACTATGAAGAAATAAAATGGCCAGTGAATGTACAAAAAGCTGCTCACTTCTCTAAATCAGATAGAATCAAATCTGCATTTCTATAGTTATTTATCTCTATATATTAGAAACCATAGATTCACACTGATACCTCCAAATGCAACAGGACACATTTTATTCTACCCTTTCTGTCTTCCATGTTTGTACCTTCCTTCTCTGGCTCTCATTAACTGCTTTCTATTTACTGATTTGCTAAAACTCATGTAACCAAAATCCTGACCATATGAGAGTGTTTCTTCCTCCTGCTGCTGACAACTCCCCCAATGGTGGCCCATTGGTCAAGAGCTTCATATACTCTTAGTGGAAGTTTAAGGTGATACAGACTTCCTGGATTGGTAATATATTTTTAGTAATATTTTATTCTGAAATCGTTTAAGACTCACAAGAAGTTGTAAAAATAGAAGGGAATTCCTGTATGCCCTTCGCCCAGCTTCCCCCAATGATGGTATCATACACAACCACAGTACACTGTCAAAACTAGAAAACTGATATTGGTAAATATCTTTAACTCAGGTACAGAATTTATTCAGATTTTGCCAGTTTTTATAGACATTCTTTGCTTTTATTTTTTTCTTTAGTGAAAATATTTTAAAATATATAATGTAATATCCAGTAAGTCTACTTGTAAGTATTTCCTTAGAAAATAATATAAAGTACACTTAGATGTATTTACAAGCAATTTCATTAAGGGTTATATTATCCTAGCAAAAACGGGAGGGGAAATGAAACATCCATTAGTAAGTGCTTGGTTAAATAAATTATGCTTCATTCAGGTAACCGAATACTATTTAGCAGCCAAGAGAAGAGAGATTTGCATGACCTGATACATTTAATAACAGAAAGATGCCTATAATACATTGTTGAATGAAAAACTAAGAACAGTCTATCAAGTATGAATAGGTTTTTATAGAATATAAACATAACAGAAAAGCCAGGAAGGACAAACATTAAAAGCAGTTATTTTTTAGAGAGGTAGAATTAAGGAACAAGTTCGCTGTTTATGTCTTAATACTGTATCCATTTTTAAATGACATGTTTTCCTTAATTAATCAGAAACCAGCAAAAATGTTTCCCTCTTGAAAAATTCCTTTGAAACAAGATAATTCCTTTAGTTTCCTGAAGTCTTTTTCTACAGAGTACAATAATTCAACCTGTCAAATGACAGTCCATTCAAGTACTCTTTGCTCCTTTTTAAGTCTTCAAATACTGAAAAGCAAGTACTGTTGATTCTTGATTATCACTCAATTATTTAGAGTCCCTGAATCCTGAACTAAAAGGAAACAAACAACTATCGCCCCTTTAATTATATGGGGGTTTGAGGTGCTAACCCTTGTGCAGTTGAAAATCCACATATAACTTTTGACTCCCCCAAAACTTAGGCTGTCCCTTGGTATTTACAGGGGACTAAGTCTGGTTACCAAAATGTGAGGATGCTCAAATCCCCTGTATAAAATGGCATAGATAATGCATCCAGTTGGCCCTCTGCACCCACAGGCTCCCAATCGTGGAAAGAAAACAGTATAAGTATTAATTTAAAAAAATTCATGTATAAGTGGACCCATGAAATTCAAACTCATTGTTCCATAAGGGTCAACTGTATTTTGCTTTTCACAGATGTGCCAATTTCCCCCTTTTATCAACCTAGAGAAAATTTCACTATTATATTGGGAAAGATTATCAAAAATGGTTAGCATTAATGTGCTTAAAGTAGGAAAAATATTTCTCCAGACCTAAAAAACACCTCTCCGTATTTCCCAGCAGGTACTGATGGTGACACAGAGAATGCAAAGAGCTAAAGCTGCATAAATATAAAGGTGGCCCAGTGGGAAAGCTTAGCTACTAAGAGGCCCGCCTTACAATGTCTGCATGGAAATTACAAAAAGCTCCAATGCCAAAGAACAAAAACCAATAAATCAAAACGCACAATGTCAAAATAACAACAAAACTACAGATGGTTCAAGAAAGCCACTAGTTTCGACCCTTGCAATACTGTGTATTATAAGAAATATATATATTTGGTCATTCTGATGACAAAAACATAATTCCCAGATATATTTGGTTCTCACCCACAGTTCTGGCATACAACTCCTTGGAATTTCCTCTCTTGTTATGCTAATGCAGTGACAATTGGAACTTTTCGTCCCACCTCAATTTGCAGGGGGAGAGAGGCCTGAGGTTGAACCAATCATCAATGGCCAGTGATTACATAATAAAGCCTCCATAAAATCCCCACAGGACAATTCCTCAGTCCTTTTAGGGGGAGGACTTCCACATTGGGGAAGCTGGAATAATTCCATGTGTCACCATTCTGGGCCCAAATTCCATGAGGACAGAACTCCTTCATTCAGGACCTTACTCTATGGATCTCTTCATCTGGGTGTTGATTCATATACTTTAATATCCTTTGTAGTAAATCAATAATCCAGTGAGTAAATGGTTTTCCTGAGCTCTGTGAGCTGTTCTAACAAATTAATTGAACCCAAGGTGGGGATCGCGGGAATCTCCAGTTCACTGCCAGTCGTTCACCAGCACAAGTAACGATGTGGACTTGTGGCAGATGTCTGAAGTGGAGGGTGGTTTTATGGGATTGGGCTCTTTATCTGTGAAATCTAATTCTACCTCCAGTTAGACAGTATTAAAATTGAGTTGAATTCCCGGATACCCTAACACACACACACACACACACACACACACTCTCTCACACTCTCTCACTCTCTCTCTCTCTCTCTCTCTCTCTCTCTCTGGAACTGGGTGAGGAGTGCTGTTTGATTCAACTATATATCGTGGAAACCTGCTACAAAGAGAAATCAAATTCCTGATACGTAATGACACTAGACATGTCTTTCCTTGGTTGATGTTTAATTCTAACAATTTAGGGCCAGAAGATAACTCATTTTATAATTTAAAAAAATCCCTGAGAAATGAGAATTTTCTCAAGAAGGGAAAACTGCGAACACTAGACTGTAGTTTAGATTATTACCACTTGTTTAGTTTTTTTTTTTAGTTTTGTTTTGAAACACCAAGGTTAGCTGAGAAATGATGCCAAGAACCAAGTTAGAAACAAAATGTAATGTTTCTAACCCAGCAGGTATTCAGTAGAAAGAAAACTCCAAAATGTTCCTTATCTACAATTGCTAAAATTATTTTACTTGTGAAAAATAGGTGTACCTTCTCTTTAATCAAAACCATGTTCAATACCTTTTAGTTTAAAAGTTGTCACAGGGAAAACAAAAGGGAGATGAGTTCTGCTCACAGTAAACTCTGCATCAAAAGTCCTAACCTGCCCCCATGCAAGTGGTCAATTCTATCATTTTATCCTGCCATTTCTTCGCATCACACATGTACCTTTGCTTTTTTATTCAAGTTCCACTAACGTGAATTCTATGGTTTCACTGGCTTAAATTAGTATCAACACACAGTACGCACTTCATAAATGTGTGTTGACAGTAAAACCACCGCCAAGAGAAGAGATATGGGATGTGCTACCTGAGCCTTGGCATTTGTTCCAATGGTCCCCAAAGGCATGAAATCATTGCTGAGCTCAAGTCACTCCTCTAGCTAGAAGGGACCTCATTGGGCGCCTTCCTTCTTAGAAAATTCAAAGCATCAGCATCCAGAACCTACTCTCAACTAACTCTCAAAACAAAATGTTCAGAAACCATCTTGTCACAGAATTGTGTGAGCACACACACACATCTACACCCACCCATTCTTTCTAGCCATTTGAGTAATGTCTCCTGTATTTACACCTTAGCTCTACGGTTTCCTTCACATAATGTCATCTATCATTTGCTTAGTATGCTTAAAAATACATAGAATACTTTAACACACACTATTTCACACTATTATCTAAACTTCTCTTAAGAAAGAAGTGATGTCCATTTCACTGACACAGAAATTAATGGTAATAAAGTTTAGTAGACTCAGTTAAGCCCATGGAGTTCACCAGATGGTCCACACACTGATTGCCTGATGTGAACTCCTCCCCCTCCCACTGCCCCTGCTCAAATCTGCCTATTCATTCAAGCCCCAGATCAAATGCCACTTCTTCCATGAAGTCTTCCCAGACAGCTTAAAGTCTCATCTCTTCTTCCCTTAGGATTTCTTAGCTGTTTTTGTTTGCTCCTTACTATTCTGGTAAAATTATTCTCCTCGGATTATTTCCACCTCTAAATACCTCTTCTCTGGGTCATGGATTCTATACTGTAAGGAACTGTATGTTTTTCAACTTTAGATTCTCCTCAGGACTGAGTGGGAGCATGTGAGTTACCTGAATTTAACAAGGCTAGAGTATGTGCATTGTTGGGATATAGAAATGGAATTAAAAGCCTTTACCCCTACTTCTGTATGTTCTAGAGCATTCCTCCCAAACACACTGTAGACATTTATTTATTTTACAGCTTTATGGAGGCATACTTGACAAATAAAATTTGTATATATTTAAAGTGTACAATGTGATGTTTTGATATACATTGAGCTAATGAACACATCATCACCTTATGATTTTTTTTGCATGGTGACAACACTTAAGACCAACTCTCTTAGCAAATTTCAAGCACAGAGTACAGCAGTGTTAACTTTTGTCACCACGCTGTACATTAGATCCCCAGAATTTACTTGACCCTTTGACCAACATCTCTACCACTCCATGTCCCCCACAGCCCAGCCACCGGCAGCCTACTCTGTTTTGATGAGTTTGACTGTTTTAGATTCCACATATAAGAAATATCATGCAGTATCTGTCTTTCTGTGTCTGGCTTATTTCACTTAGCATCACTTCTGGAGCATTTTTAAATTAGCCTTTTTTTCAATAGTCACCTCTCCCTGAAATGAAGGTACATCCTCCTTTTCCTTTGCATACTTTACAAAACTGGAACAGGAATCAGACTGGTGACTTCCACACAGAAAAGAGTTATAGGCAGAAGATAACTTTTCTCTGTGACATGAGTGGAACCACGTGTGACCCAGAGCAGAGGAACAGAGACAAGCAGAATTGTCATGCAGTGACCTGTCTCCTTCGTAATAAGCCCGTGGTTGAATCAGATCTAGGACTCTGCTATTTGTTCACCAGTGAACAGAACTGACCAAATACACCACCCCGCCTTGGGAGCTTCTTGGGGCAAAACACAGCTTCGAATCCAATCACACAGCGATGACTGCACTGAGTTCCCGGAGCTCTACATCTGGAGTGATCTGGCTGGAAACCCTTTATCCTGGAGAGGGTCAGAATGTGAACTCTAATAGGCATCAAGGCAGGAGGCTTTTCTTTCTTGGGTGTGTTTATTTCCCTTATGGGGTGGGGAGGTGTGAAGGGCAGGGCTCGCATTTCAGCTCAAAGGATATGACACACAGGACCTCGAAGTTTTTTAATTACTGATTTGAGAGGAGAAAAATCAACTCCCCTGCCTGATTTTCTCAGAGATGCTCCTGACCAGTCTCTCTAGTTCTAATGCACAAGAAAATTCTCTCTGGTCCCACATCATCAGCTATGAATAATTCTCACTTTCCTCAAACATACATAAATGACCCTCTTGCTATGGTGTTACTGACTTACCAATGACCTGCCCTGAATGTTGAGACCAACAGGGGACAGGCAAGCCTCTACCACGCCTTCAGTGGGATTTTTGGTCTCAGCCCCCACCAGTTGCTTCCATGTATGTGAGTCACCGAAATCTCTCAGGTGGTGTCCCAGTACAGTTTCTTTCCAGGTGGGTTTGCTGGTCTCATGTCCCTCATTCAAAGTCAAGACCTTGGTTCCCTTATTTATCTCCCTACTAGAGCTCTAATTAACATCCATCAGATCAAAACAATGTACCTGCACATCTTCTGAACTATTACAATTAACTAGAGGATGTTTGGTTTGAGAAGCATAGTAGCCTGTCCCCAAGACGGCCCCCAACGACCCCGCCTCCTAGTAGTCACACCCTTACATAGTCCTGGCCCACAGGGCACCAGATGGGGTCTGTATGACTTAACAGGTGACAGAGGAAGTGATGGCGTGTCACTTCTGAAATCAGATGATAAAAGACACTGTGGCTTCCATTTTGGTTGTATGCAATTAAGGGCTCCCTGTCCCCTCCCCAGCCCCCACTGTCCCAGATCGTGTGCTCTGGGAGAGACCAGCTGCTGCACTGTGCAGCCTGGGGGCAAGGCCTCTCACCAACAGCTACATGAGTTTGCAAGTGGGATCTCCTTCTGAAGGCAATGGCCTGGCCTTCTCAGAGACCCTCAGTTCCAGAAACATCCAGAGAAGTGGCTCACAGAACCTGAAACTCAGAAATTGTATGAGATACTAAATGTTGGTTGCTTTAAGCTGCTAACTTTGGGGGTATGCAACCATAGATAACTAATACAAGGAAGAAAATATTTTTGCTTTTCTTATGTAGCTTTGGAATATATACGGAACACCTTTCTGTCTATGAAAATAAAGTCATCTTTCAACCTGCAACCTCGCACACGGCCTTACACTGGTTAGGCAACCAATACACATGATATGGAAGTAAAAACTATAATCAACAGATTGCTAATTTAGTTGTATAACATGTAAGAAAATGGCCAAAAGACTATTAAGAGTCTCAGAAAACACCCAAACCCACTAGCTTAAAGTAGAATACTAATGGTCATATCAAAAGACGCTGTGTCTATAGTTTTTATAAACATGTGAATGTAAATTTGTACTTGCATTAACTCCCTCAAAAACTCTGTGCATGTGTACCTGGAAGCATATACAAAAACATTTATAGCAGTGCTATTTGTAACAGCAAAAAGTTGAACACTAATATTCACGATTGGTAAATCCAAAACCTTGTGGCATGCATTTGCAAGTTGAAATCTGGGCCTAGGTGTGCATATTGGTATCGGAATTTCACTGCTCCCAGGACCTCAGAGTGGATGAAGATAGGGAATACAGGTGTGTGTGTGTGCGTGTGTGTGTACAGACACATGCACACACACACACTTCCATGTATTTCTACACCCACACATACTGAAAACCATGAGCCGCATCAGTACCTCCAACACCCACTGACCACCACACAGTTCACTCCAGTGTTCTCTCTTTCCCTTGCTGTGCCAGCTCTGGCTCCCACAACCCGTTATGTTTACCTATGTGATCAACCCCCCAGTAAGTAACTAATCTCCCATCCCCACTGCCACCCCCTCTCCCACAAAGGCACTCCTTGGCCTACCTGGGCTCTGCGGCCCCATGGAAGGCCACCCTTTGCCAAGGGGCCACCTTACCCTGCTTTGGTCCTGATCCTGCTGGCCAAGCGCCTCTTCTCACAGACTCGCTCTCACACCCTCTGGATCTGGCCCCCATGCAGATGCCCCGCACATCCTGCTTGGGCTGTGACACTCCACACCACGTCCTCAGGCACGGCTGCCCTCTATCTGCTCAGGCCATGACACAACACACCGGGATGCGCCCCCACTCCCAGCATGGTGCACGTGTTGCCCTGCTCTGGCCTCGACACCCACGTTGGTCCACGCTTTGCATGGATAGCCTTGCTGTACTTGGGCTGCCCATGCCGGGGCGTCCCCTCTGCGGATGCCCTTCTTACCTGCTCTGGCCCTGTCACCCCGTATGGACACTTACCTCACCCCAGTTGGGCTCTGACTCCCAATGCCACCTTCCTCACCCTGCCTGGTCACTGATGTTCCCACTCTTGGACACCCTCCTCACCTTACTCAGGCTGTGACGCCCCACAGCTGGGAGACCTCCCTCAACTGCAGACGCCTACCCAGCACTGCCCCCAGTGGCTTCAGGAAGGGGAAGGCGAAATCCCAAATTAATGTTAATAAAGTAAATGTTTTCAAAGAATATCTGTAGGAAATCTGTGGTTTTCCCAAATTTCACGGTCTTACTGTAACTCAGTGACCTCTGATCACTGCACGTTCTCAATCGTGCTTTGCAATCGTTCACTCTCTAGCTAAGCCATGAGCTGCTGGCCCAAGGGGAATCCCTCAGGCCTTTTGAAGCAGAATGCCAAATTCCCCCCAGAGAGCATCATCTGGGTTAAATAGGCGAGGAGATGTATTAAATGCCCAGTATGTGTTAGAAGCCTGCTGGTTAGGAGGGACCAAATGCCTCCAAACACTGCAAAGAGAGCTAGAATAGCCTCCTGGGCCCAGGGGGTTGGGCCGTGTGGCCTGGGTGGGAGAGAGCTCTGGGTCTCCCAGGAAGGGAAGCTCACTCACCTGCACACAAGCCTTCAGAGGCCCTGAGGGCTTCTCTTCCCGCTCTTCCATCTTCTCCTCCGGGCACAGCAGAGGCCTAAGGTCCTGAGCTGCAAGGGGAGAAGCCCTGAGCATAGCATCCTCGTCGAGGCCCAGCGTGGCATGACATCCCTGGATTAGTCTCTGCTTCTTGAATGGACGCCCCACGGCAAGTGTGCTTCTGGAGGTTCCTGCCCAGATTCCAACCCAAATAGCTGTGCATGCATCTAGAGTCCCTTGGTCCCTCTCCCAAGTCAACACTCTGCATCGCCACCCTGGTTTCCCCTTAATCTTGGGCCTCCAAACTTCATACCTATAAGCCCATCTCACACCCAAACACAGCCTTTGCCCACTACCCAAATCTGCAGTACAAATCAGTGCTTCCCTATCTGGAACCCCCATAAACACCTAGCACATCAAAGACACTGTATTGTGCACCCACTCATCACCAGCCTGAAATCAGCACCTCTTCCTTGGGCCAGCAGCTGGGCTCTGGGATTGATGGCCCCAAATCAGACTCTTTGACTAAATGCAGGGAGTGACACAGTCCCACCTGGGATCTGACCATTCCATTCACCTGGCCTGACCCTCCAGTGACCTGTCACCAATTGCTTCCACCTCCCGCTCAAATAGCCAACCACATTCACAGAGCTCAGCTACATGCAGGCCTTGGTCCCTCCACCATTCTGGGATCGGCCAGCCCCTATTAGAACAGTGTCAGCCCAAACTCCTACCCCAAACATTCCTGGGCCCTGAATCTGCAGCGTTGACCTGGTCCCTCCACCCACCTGGGTGTCCTCAGGCCTGAATTGCCACCAGCGTGGCACCGGGTGGGTGCCTCCCAACAAATGCCAGCACAGGCCAGCCCCTCCACCACCCAGAATGTGCAGCTCTGTTGTCTCTGTACCAACTAGGTGTTTCCGAGTCTGGACTAGAACAGCCTCCAGCAAATCTCACCCTGCGCATGCCACCCCTGCCCCATCTCTCCCTCTTATGCACCCTCTCACCCGCACTGGGTTCTCCCTCAAATGGTACAGTGTGGGTCACAGCACAGCTGTACCCTGAACTCACACATTTCCTCCACCAACCTCCATAGCACCTAGATGAGCCACAGCTGCCCACATCCCGCCCAAACATCTTCCTAGGCACCTGCGGCGCAGGGAGATCCTGCCTTTCTACCACTCTGAGCATCATCACGCTGTGACTGGGGTGCCGTCTACACAAAGGCTCCAGCATGCGGTGTCTGAAGACTCACCTCGGCCTCAGTCTTCTAACCCAAACACCCACGCGTGTGTATGGAGAGACCTGGTGCAACCCCCACGCCTGGGCATCCAGCCTCAGGCAGTACCAGAGTCCCAGGCCTACTCATGCCTCCCCATTCTGTCTAAATGCCATCACATATGCAGAGTGCAGATGGAGCAGCCCAGGCACCCCCAAAACCAGAACCTGCAGCTCCAAACTAGGACCTCTGCTCCAGAAGCCACTGCATAGGGGACATCTAGGTTACCTCTTCTTGCCAGCATAGAGAGTAGACTCATGCCAAGAACCCATGTCCAGGACCTGGGCCCCTCCCCCAGCCTGTGGATCTTGTAAAGTCCCTGCTCTTAAGATGAAAATCTGTATCTCCCACTCTGTGCCTCAATTTACCTGATACGAAAGGCACCCACAAGCCTTTGTGAGGGTTCACCCATGTCCACTGCCTGCTTGCCACCAAAACATCAGAACACCCAAACAATTGCTTTGGGCACAGAGCTTGGGAATCAGCCCCAGGAGTAGGACACTCTTGCCTGGGGGTTGTCAAGACCATGACAGACCAGCTCCCACAGGGACCTTCCACTTCTTCCTGCGCAAACGTGAGCACTTAGTGCCATGCTGCATGTAGCCTCACATCTTCAGCCCAGACTCTGTCCTTCTACCAATTACGCACGCTAATGCCTGCAAGTAGAGTGGTTCTGGAACACCTACTTCATAATCATGCCGGCAGCACCCAGTAACTGTCCATTCAATGGCAGGTGTTGCAGCTCTGTCCTCCCAGGGAGCTGATTCTGTACATCCAACCCAGCATCTCCAGGGCTCTACACAATCCTACTTGGGTCGCAGGATTACCAGTCCGACTTCCTGCTTCCCATTCACACACTCCCAGCGCACGCGGGGAGCACTCTGCCCCTCCTTCAAGCTGGAAGTCTAGTCCATCACCCATCCTGTTGAGGGTCGCTGAAGCAGCACAGCCTCTCCTAGTACAAGAATCTGCAACTCCCACCGGGTCTCTCCACTCCCCGGGGCGCCCCCAGGTCTGCCAGGAGAGCAGTGTCTGCTACAAGGTCCCAGAACCAACGGCCCAGAATCTCACTTCCCACCTGGTGCTTTCTACGCAAACATCTGCTTAGAGCATAGGGACAATGACATCGTCCCTCTCCTTCAGGAACCAGAATCTGCAACTGGATACATTGTCAACCAAGTAGTCCTCTGGACCAACACTAAACAGGTCCAGCCTCGGACGGAGACGTGGGGTCCTCAAGATCTCCCATACACCTGTGCAAATGGCCCACTGTCTTCCACCAATCTGGGCATCTTCGGGACTTAGACAAAAGCACCTGACCAAGCACCCGCTCACGCGCGCAGAGCACAGTCCCAGAATTGGCCGCTGGATCCAAATCTCCAAGATCCAAATCTCCAGCAACTTCTGTGACCAGGAGCTGAAGAGACGCTCGCGCAGACCCGGGATCGCCCTGCTCACACACCTAGCCCCTGCTTCCCTCCTAGAGCCTGCGCATGCGCAGCGACGCTCCGCCCCTCACCAACCTGGGCGTCCACGGCCTTGCCGCCCAGGCCCGGCCTGTCCCAGCCAGTGTCCGGCAGTGCTCTGCGGCAGGACGAGCTCCGTAAAGCAACCCCCTGCCCTGATTCTGCCCACGACAGACTTGGGCTAAGCTAGTTCGGCTCCCTCCCCGACTCAGCATCCGCAAGGCCGCTCGGGTTAACCACCAAAAGGCTGAGATGCACGGCGACAGCAACCGTCCGCACAGGGGACAATGGCTGCGCTTCTGGCCAAACCCGGAAGTGCATTTGGGCTCTGTGAGACCAAACTACAATTCCCAGAAGCCTCGGTGGCGCATGAGCCGATCAGGCGGAGTGTCAACACCTCCAGGGAGATGGACGAGGGAACGCAGCTAGACCCAAACGGGGGTGGGGGGAATCTGGATTCTGCCTGGAGGCTGAAATGTGCGTGTCCGAGTTTGTGCGGGGTGCCGAGACTAAGAGCGGGACTGGGAGAGCAAGGATAAGGCACCGGCGCGGGGGAGGGGCCGACTTGGGAAAGGCTGGACCTGGGCACGGCCTGACTCCCAGGAGTAGCCATGAAAACGGATCCTGTGGAAACCGCGGGGACCCTTCCCAGGCGCCTGCTGCCTGTCAGACGCTTGGCGTGCAC
>PVKZ01006572.1:0-33217 GCA_004027375.1 Macroglossus sobrinus | reverse complement strand
GAAGGGGAGGGTATGCAGCGTGAAAACGTAAGAATTTGTAGAGTGAAAGGCTGCGGGCAGCTCCCAGCCTCTGATCCGTAGGTTCCCGTGATTTTGGCCACAGGGAGTGACTCATGGTCCCCGTTTCCCCAGCACAGGTGTTGGGGAGGGGCAGTCCGCCATCCCAGCAGGCATCTCCCTCTGTCCTGCAGGTGTCCTGTGGCTGACGATGGCAGTCTTTGTGGCTTGATGAACGTGTTTAATTCTCTTGCCTCTTTCCTACATTACAGTCAGTCAGATGGGGGTGGGGGCTCCCGTTTGCGGGAGGGTTTCCTTACTCACTTCTGATGTCCCCGAAGGTGGCACCAGCCCTGGGCGGGGCCGGCAACTCTGTGTAGTCTTCTGTTGTGGCCCAGTCTCATACGTCACATAATGTCACTGCTGGCCAGCTCTCTCGATAGAGACCGTCACCATGGTCTGCCTGGGAGCAAGGGAGGCGGGGGACACAGACCCCACCCCCCGCAGCTCATGGGATGGCAGGTAACGTCGGTCTGTTTGGAAGGTACAGGGTATGGTGCGCCCTCCAGAGACTTCTGATGTCGGCCGGAGACCACCGTTTAGCAGGTCAGAGGGCAAATCACCACGGGACCACAATCCAGATGAGAGCAGGGGCGCAGGTCACATGACTTTTAGGTCACAGACTTTGGCCCCTCATCTTGAAAATAAGTCGAGGCTCCACCTGAGGCTCGCGCACCCCGCTCCCACCCCCCAGGTGTAAGGAGGGGGGACACTGTCGGGTGCCTTCTCTGCCACCCTGTCACCCTCTCAGGGCTAGTGTCACCGTGGAGCCTGAAAGATGTTGAGAGTCGGGTCCCTGCCTCTGTCCTGTCCTCAGAACAACTGTCACATGTCGCTGCCTGTCCTCAGAGAGCTGGGTCAGCCAAGCCCTGGGCCGGCCTGGGTCATCAGGGCCCGGGTGGGGGCTGGTGGCATCGGGCTTGTCCGGGCTCCCGCCTGCTGAGTCACACCGCCGCCCGGCAGCCCTCCCACTCTGGCCCTGCGCCCGCCGCATGACTCACTCAGACGGCTATTCCAGTGGGACGCTCCCTGCATCCTCCAGGCCCGAGCCCGGGTGAGGCCACCCCAGCTCCTGCCCATCCTGCGTCTGGCCCTGTCACCTCGCTGGCCCTCAGGCTACTGCTTAGGGTTGGGGCAGGGGGTTCCTGTTGAAGTCGAGGGCATCTCAGGGCCACGTGTGGTCATGTAGTAGACCCTCATGTCCCCGGCCACTGGACTCCTGTGTCTTGCTGACTCAGATTCATCTTAACGAGATGCCGGGTGATTCAGGGTCGGAAAGCTCTGGTTTAGCACATTCAGGAAACATGGCTCAGCCCGTTTGGAGTAGGAGTTACTTTTAGCCCCGTCCATAAACATGAAACATTTCTTCTTCACTGTGAACATTTCAGACCTACAGAGAAGTTGAAAGAATTGCATCAGCGACCCACCAGCTAGATTCTGCGGTTAATATTTTGCTCAGCTTGCTTTTTCATGGAACTATCTAGCCAGCCAATCACCCAGCTAGAAAACGGGTTCATTTTTTTGGTTATCTGAAACCTCGTTTGAAATACCTCAGCATCCTTCACCCAAACACATCACCACGCAAATCATGAGTGTTCACTGTCTGTTCATAGTTTTGTCTTCCTTAAAGTAAAATTTACATCCAGGGATAGTCCTGAATCTTGTAACCATTCGATGAGTTTTTGATACATGAGTAACTCAGACCCCTATCAAGACATAGAACATGACCAGGACCCCGAAAGGGTCCTCCTGCTCTTTCAGGGTCTGTCCCTACCCCTCAGACCCCAGGGGCAATTACCTGCTGAGCTTAGCCTGTTTATGAAAGCATTGTAAACTCCATTTTAAATTCCTTTATTTTTATACTTTTGGTCATTTAGTCATTCATCATTGTGCCAGCATCTGAGCTGGGCTCTGAGTGTGCAGAAACTAGCAAACGTTGACCACTAGTCTTGGGGAGAGGTGGAGGAGGGGGACAGCAGGCAGATCAGCCAGCAGCTGGGGGGACAGAGGGGCTTTGAGGCAGGGAAATGCTGGGGGCTCCGGGCCAGCACCCCGGGGAGCCGAAGAAAGGAGAGGCCTCGCCAGGCTAATAAGGCCGGAGGCTGGAGGGTGGACAAGGCTTTGCTCCTGGGAGAGAGGGACCAGCATGTGCCACGGTGGCCTGTGTAGGTGTTTGGGGACTGCATGGCATTCTGCTCAGCTGGGTAGGATGGAGCCAAGGGTAGAACCGTGTGTCACCAGAAGGACTTGAATTTCCACCTGATGGAGCTTTTTCAGCAGGGGAGTGACACACTCAGGTTGGGAGTATGCAGAGGGTCCCTCTGGCCAGAAGGGAGAAGACACATGGGACACAGGCTGGTGGCACTCAGGAAACTATCTCAGGAGCCCAGGCAGGTAGAGAGGAAGGCTGAGCCGGACAGTAGTACCCTGTGTGCACCAGCGCACCAGAACCCAGGAAAACACGGGCAAGGCCACGGGCAAAGGGCGGTGTGCGTGTGGCGTGTACTCCAGCGGCAGAAAACCCCGTTCTGAGCAGGGTGGTAACTGGCGCAGCCCGGAGCAGCAGAGCCGACCAGGAACAGCAGTGTTTCACGTTGAAGCGACAAGTCTCTCGTCCTGTTGGACATTTAAATTCTTCCAGCCAATAATAACGATAGCAGCCCTGAGCACTGTATTTCTTTATTTATTCATTTGTTTAACAACCTAGTGAGCCAGGATTTTATAGATGAGAACACCGAGGGTCCGAGAGGTGACGGGTCTCGCCTAAGTCACGAGGCTGGATCGGGGGGCTCCCTTCCGTGGGGTCCACACACCCGAGCGTGGGCATGGGCAGCATGTAGGGGGCTTGTTGAACACAGATCACGGGGCAGAGCTTGAGTCAGCAGCTCTTGGTGAGGCCCCCAGTCTTTGCGTTTCTAACGGATTCCCAGGCGGTGCAGATACTGGTGATGGGGGCCACATCCGAGAACCCCCTGCTCTAAGCTGTGCTGCTGCCGCCTCACCCACCCCTCAACTCCCGGGCGTGGAGGAAACGCAGGGTGGGCATCGCCAGCGGACGACCAGCCAGAGTAGCAGCAGGATCGGAGCCGGAAGAGATGCGTGGGGACCGAGAGATTCTGACGGAGGGGCCGGCCAGCACGCGGGATAAAGCCAGACGCAATCCCCCAACCTCCGCGTGAGAGGCCGTGGACGAGCAGTCCTCAGAGACCCAGTGCCCCGAGCTTTCGCACCGAAACGGTTCAGTCCACCCGATTTCTGGCCAGATCGCCGCCCAGAGCCAGACCTGGATGCCAAGGAATGCAGCTCCGTCTGCAGCAATGAGACGTCCCCTTCCTCCACCTTCGGCCGGGGCTGGTGTGGATTATGTTCCTTCCTTAATGAATGAGGGGCCAGTTCAGAAACCTCCTTCATCCCGGCTCAGGAGTTAAGTCCCTTTTCAGCCTCGGGGGCCGGGAACCCAGTGCCTGCCGGCAGCTCTGCTTGCGTACCTCACATGCTACCAGAACTTTCTGCGTGGTTTCCGTTGAGTGGTCGGCTGCCTAGATTCTCCTCCATTCGTCTTGTCTTCTTTTTTTAATCGTTGGATCTTGGCTACTTCAGAACTCCAGTTGTCTATTATGAAATGAGGCCTTCCATGTCAGATAGAAACTTCTAGAAACAGGCTCCCAAACTCAGATAGTATTTCCTTCTCCGTGCCGGTCACAAGGACCCTGCCTCGGCCTGGTGTGACTTTCAATAATCTGAAAATTCGTGTTTGGATCCCGTGGAGGGAGGAGGGCTGGGGAGATGATTTTGACGAAGCTCTTGGGGGTGCACAGATTAGAAGCGAGAATGTTCTGCGGTGCTGATACGATTTTCAGGGTGGGTTTTCTTGGACGGGTTGGGGTTTTTTTGCTAGCCAGAGGGAGACTTGACTTTTTCCTTCCGGGCCATCGTTTCTTAAAACCTCATTAGTTTAAAGTTGGGTGTAAACGGAACCGATTCACCTTTCGTCGTGTAGTCTACGGGTTAATTCATTTGTGACCCCACAGCTGGAGCTGCTGATTCTGAAAGCAGGCCAGGATTGGTGAGACGCCCGTGGGGATGTGCCTAACCCCTCTGCTGTTGGCACCGCGCCTCCGTGCAGATTTGACAAAGGCGGCTCAGCTGCCCTGGGATGAACTGCAGCAAGGCCCTGCTCCCTTTACACCGAGGCAGCCCCACCCCCACACAGGGCCTGGCTGTCTTGTCGAGCTGGGCACGGGGTGCCTGTCAGCCCCCACTCGCCCCCTCAGCCGGGCGGCCTTGTTGTGCAAGGCGTAACTGGCACAACTCTGCGCCACGTTGACGCCAAGAATGAAGGACGACAGGGTTTGGAGGCAAAAGGCCATTGTCTGGGCTCCAGCTTCTCCCCCCGCCCCTGCCCCAAAAATCACTGTGTCTTAGCGAGGCTGGCGGGGTCACCCGACGTTCTGTGTAGAGCCAGAATTGTTTTAGGCTTTGCAGACTCTATGGTCTCTGTCACAGCTCTGCCCCTGCAGCTCAGAAGCAGCCAGGGACATGATGTCAACGGATGAGCATCACTGTGTCCCCGTAGAATGCTACTTCCGGGTGTCCAGCCCCTGGGCCTTCGAATACCGACCCTGATGTAAAGCGAGTGCGTCCAGGGCCTGTCAGCAGTGGAAGATGTGGCTGTCCCTACCGCTCTCGTTCATGTCACTACTAATAGCGTTTCCTGTGCTTTTACTCTGTGCCTGGTGCTATTCGCGGTCCTTCATATGCTTTATGTCATTTTATCTCATCGCCACCCAAGTAATTTGCCCCGAGGTCCCCCAGCTAGTTAAGTGGCACAGCTGGGCTTCAAACCCCGAAACCTCCTAACCCTGTGTCGCCTCACACACAAACCACCCCTGCCCCCGCCGCCCTCTGCTCTCTCTGGCATCAGCTCTCACTGTTTATGGTTATATATACTGGTTGACGTCTCGGCTGGCTTTCTGTCCACCTCTGTCCCCAGCTCGTAGCTGCTGCCTCCGGGAGATAGGCAGGTTCTCCCTAAATATTTGCTCAAGACATAGATGAGTCACTGCCTTCTCTTGCCAGCGCTGCTTTGCTCTTCACAGTGGGTAGGAGTTGGGCTCCAGTGGACGTACATTCTCTATCCCCTGCTAACCTACCCACTTCCGGAAGCAAACACCAGCCGAAAGAGCTAATCTCACCATCTCTCCCACGAATGAGGTTGCGTCCAGGGCCGTCTGGTTCTGCAGTCTGAACGTCCTCTGCTTTGCGTGGGTCTGGAATGTAGCTCTGTGGGCCGGCTGCGTCCGATTTGCTTTGTTTAAAATGCGCTGCCGCCAGGGCCCCGAGAGGCACTGATCTGGTGAGTCTGGTGGTACCCTGGGCCCCTGGGTGATTCTGGGCCCCATGGCCCCAGCCCAGAGCCTGGTGGTTCTCAGCCCAGGATGCACTTTGGAATCACTAGGAGAGGCTTTTCATGCAGCTTTTTATGACAGAAGCTTTCACACGTGCACAAAAGTAGATAGCATAGTGATGAACTGTCATGGATTCTTCATGTGTGAACATTTCAGTGTGTATCTCTGAGAAGAGGAAGTTTTGGTAACTTTTATTTCGGGATAACTCGACTCACAAAAAGTTGAGAAAATAGGAGAGTTCCTGTATATCCTTCAGCAAACTCACCCAGCGATAGCATGTGAAAGATAAGGATTTTAAACCATCAAATTATGATACCACTACCTGGCCTAAAAACATTAATAATAATTTTTTAATGTTAGCAAATATTCCAGGACTCCTTTGTGGTTGCAACGTGGTATATGCTCTCAGGTTGTATCATTTCTTCTTCGTTTATTTGCTGGACAATTTCAGCACAATTTCACTTGCCCTCATCTCTCTGGTCCACCATGCTTTTTCTGTTTTCAAAGCAACGACTCGCTTGGTTCACTAGCATCTTTTCATCAGTAACACCAAGAGATGGTTCCTTTTTTCCAGTATCAATATGAACTTGTGTATTTGTAAGCATATGTAATGTGTTTCGGTCCATTCCATTTACTGTCCCTACTGCTGCTCTGATGGTCCATTTGTGGGCCATCAGGAGCCACTTCCAGTTGCTCCCGAGGCCTTTTGACCATCCTATTCAGACTTAGTTTCCTTGGTATCGGTGCGACAAGATGTTCTAGGCTTATCTTGTACATTTCCTGCCCAGCCATTTCTCCAAGGAGACTCTGGGACTGAAAAACTAAAGCAAAGACTCAGATGCCCTGGTCGCCCCAAACCAGCTTAATCAGACTCTCTTGGTGGGGCCCACACGCAGTGTTTTCTGGATGGAAAACCACTCGGGTTACGGGGTCTCTAAATGCCTTTTATCTCTGAAGAGTGCCAGCACGCCAAGTACCATCCTTGGGTGAAGATCTCCTCACTGTGTGGGGGCCCCCCGCCCCTTCTCTAAAGCCGGTATTTCAGAAGTTAGACCGGATAGTACCAGCACTGAAAGCCGGATGTGTATATCTCAGATGCTGATGTCGTGCTGGCGCCCATCTTTGCGACCCTGGGAAAGGGGCCCCTCGAAAGCTTCTTGGAGCTGGCCCGTGACTTCTCATTGCCTTGAGATGAAGACCAACATTCCTTGTGTGGCCTCCCGGGTAGACTGCCCAGCCCCCACTTGGCCCTTGGAGGAGGCTGTGCTCCCGAATACCACAGGGCCTTTGCACATGCTGTTCTTGCTGCTGGGATCACCTTGCCTCTTCCGTTACTTGGTTATCATCTACTCACTCTTCAACACCCCCCGCTCCCCAGCTTGGACGTCTTCCTGAGGGATGCCTTCCCTGACCTCCGTCAGCTAGGCCAGCCCCCATCTGCCGTTGGCTCTCTTACAGCCGTAAGATACCAGTGATCTCACGGGTAATATTCACCCACCTCCAAGCTATGACCCCCATCAAAGCTGCGGTTTTGCATTTTGTGCACAAGATCGTTTAATTCATGCCTCTTCCCGAAGCCTGACTGTGTGGAGCCTACATCCTCTCTCTGCCATGGAACCCTGGGCAGGTCATTTCACCCTTGTCCTCCTCAGTCTCACTGCGAAATGATGGTGATGCTTCTTCGGCTGGTCATGAAGATTAAATGAGATAATTCGTGTAAAGCACTCAGAACAGAGCTAGCTAGTAGAGAAAGTTAGCAGGTGTTGTTGTTGTTGTTGTTGTTGTTGTTGTTGTTGTTATTATTATTATTATTATTATTATTATTATTATTATTACGATCACCCCAGTTTATCACAGGCGTCCTGAAGAGAGAGGTTATGTCTGTTCAGATTTGTATTCATGGTGCAAGGCACATAGTAGATGCTCAGAAGATACCTGTTGAATGAATGAATGAGTGAGTGAATGCGTGTGTGGAGTAAAGTGGGGACCACCATATCACCACACCTGGTGGGTTGCCATGGGGATAGAAGGCGGGTATGTGATGCACCGTACCATTTGTGCCCATAGCGGACAGTCAGGAAGGATTTTCTGGCTGAAACTAGAAGCACTTTCACATATTGACTTCAAGGCCACTAGGGCTCAGGAGAGCAGTGCACTCGGGGTACAGGTCGGTGTGGCGTGAGAGTGGCCGCTGGCCGTTTGGGGGGACGAGCGACCTGTCTGCTCACCCTTTCCCGTCCCACCCCGTGTTTTCTCTCCACCAGAACCCTTGCCCGGAATCCAGCGCCTCCTTCCTTTCCAGGATCACCTTCTGGTGGATCACGGGGTAAGGCCGGGCCCCCGCTGCCCCGGTGGGTGGTGGGCCATGAGTGTCCCTACCCCCCACAACCTTTCAGACAGCGTCGTGTCCAGCGTGGGCCTCCCCTGGGCACAGGATGTCAGAGAAGCTGACCCTGCCCCACACGTCCGTGAACTCAAGCTACACGAACCGCACACCCCTGGAACCGCTGTAGATAGCCACATCTTACTATTTGAATCCCTCTTCTCTCCCTCACATAAGCATTGTTTTTTTTTGTTGTTATAAACTTTTTAAAAACATCTTTTTTTTTTTTTTTTAATCGGGTAAGTTTTCATTAGCTTCTTTTTCTAATTACTGGTGAAGAACACCACTGGGACCATCGGTGCGATTTAAACACGGACTGTGGGCTACGCCATCTGCCCTGGCATTTCTGATTCTGATCGTTGTACTCTGGTTTTATAAGAGCATGTCTTTTTTTTTTCTCGGGACACACCCTGATCCTTAGGGTGTATAGCATCCGCAGCCTCCTCTGAAATGGTTCAGAAAAAAAAATATATGTGGGTGCATATGTGTGTGTGTTTATACACAGAGATGAGAGAGGGTTCAGCGGATGTGGCAAAATACTAACAATCATTCATTCTTTGCCATGTTAGCCTTAAAAAAATTTTTTTTTAAAGTAAATTAGAGTTATCCTGTTATTTCCCTCCTAACTATTCTGTGTCTCTAAAAGATGAGGCCATTTTTCTTGGGTGACTTAACAGTTATGTCCATCCATATCCAGATCATCCCAGCTGCACTGCTGTCCTTGGGGGCGGGGGGCGGGGGGGTTGCCATGGCTGGAGAGCAGCCGGCAATGGCAGGTGTGTGCATGGAGGGCTATCGTCCTCTTCCTTGTGACCCTCATCGCCTACCCCCTGGTGTTTTGGCCTCAGGTTAATGGTCCGGGGCTACCGCCAGCCGCTGGAGAGCACCGACCTCTGGTCCCTGAACAGGGAGGACACGTCAGGACAAGTGGTGCCCGTCTTGGTGAAGAACTGGAAGAAGGAATGTGCCAAATCCAGAAAGTGAGTGTGAGTCCTCTCATCACAGGGGAAAGCCAGACACACCTCTAGGACAACCCGGCCACCTCCCTCGTGCCACCGCGGCCCAGGATAGTGGCAGTGCCACCCCCGTGACTCGCGTCGCAGTCCCAGGCAGGCTGCTTCGCTCCTCGCGGCCACAGTTGGCTGCTCACGTGCAGAAGGAGGTCTTAGGCGTCGCGAAGGCACTTTGGGTAGGAAAGGAAGGGAGAAAGGTGTCCGTCGAGCGGGCGGGTGTCTGTTTGTCACGCCCCTCGGTGAGTGTGCGGCTGGGCTGTGCCACCGCGTTCCACGCCCGAGTCGGTCTCGGCTTCTCTGCCTCTGTCCAAGCACCTGGCATCTGGCGGTTCTTGCTGGTGTATGTGTTTCGCTTGGGCCCACCACGCCAGCCACTCATGAGGTGTTTAGCCAAAGACACCCCGGTCAAGGGTGAGTCTGACTGTGAGAATTTATTTATTTATTTTTAAATAGACTTCAGTTTTTAGAGAGGTTTTAGGTTCACGGCAACCCCGAGCAGAAGGTACGGAGGGGCACGTTGGTTGAAATCAACGAAACATCATGGTCACTGCAAGTCCACCGTTTCCATCAGAGGTCACTCTTGGTGTCCTGGATTTCACATGAGCCACGTGCCCACCGATCTTTGGGTTATTTGGGAATCAGGCCAGGGCCTCCCCAGCACGCACTGTATCTCGTCAGCTCTAAATAAGACGTCATCAGTCGCACGATGCATCTTTATTTCATGTACCGGGGAGAAAGAAAAATGGCTGCCAATTAAATTAGGACGTGCCACCGACGGAAGGCGCATCCTGTGTTCATAGGAGCCCGATGAGAGACCACGAGGGACTTGGGGGCAGTGGGTGGTGGGGGAGGGACAGAGCAGAGAGGGGCTGTCATTCCCCCCGTTGTCGTGTCGGGATGTGCCTGTCACCTTCTCGAGCTGGCTCGCGGCGCGGCTGGCCGGGCGTGGTCTGACTGTGCGCCCCATCGCACGAACACCCAGTTAGCAGGTGCTGGGAGAGGATTTGGGACAGCTGTGCTGCTGGTCACTAGGACGTTAGCAGAGGACCTTGTGGCTCCCTGCTGGGGGCGCATTTGGGGTGGCCCTGGACACAGAAGCCGTCTGTGGAAGATGGACTGAACTTGAGCGTCCGTGGCCGAGCGTAGCGAGGAGAAGGCTGGCGTCGTGTGCACGTGTGACCCAGCTGGGGGTTCTCGGGCACAGGCGGGGGTCCCCGTTCCCTCGAGCCTGGCCTGCAGTATCCTCCTGTATGAGCAGGCGTGTCCTCAGCTTGGGGTACCCCATTCCTGTGACCCAAGCCTCACGGGCTGCGTGGCTCCGCCTTCTTCCCACGGCGGGTGGCATGTATGTCCACCTTTGTGTCCCTCGGGCTCCCCGGTGAACAGGTTGCTGGAGATGGCGGGAGAGAGGCCGGCCGGCAACAAGTCTCCTTATCGAGAGGACCGGGTTTGAGCAAGGAGCTCTGTCGCCAGCCTGGCCCTTGGTCGATGCGATCATCCGGAACAGTTGACTGCCGCAGACGCAGACGAGCCCAAGCCCTGTGTGGGCCCTAGGGCTGCAGAGAGTGGGACAAAACAGACAGGCTCCGTCCTTTGGTGCCGCTTCCGTCCTGGATGGGAGACAGACAGGACGTTGAGCGTCAAGCACACGTTGGAGAGCGTCGAGTGTTACGGCGAGATTAAAATGAGGCAGTTAGGGCAGGGGTGACTGGGGGGAGCAGATGTGGATACGGTGACATAGAGAAGGTGACATTGGAGTAGAGATTCGTACTGAAGGAAGGATGGGCCATGGGCACGTGTGGGCAGGGGGCTTTCCCGGTCAGAGGATGAAGGAGGAGGAGGAGGAGTGTTTGCAGGGGTCTCCCAGGCCGCGGGAGAGAGTTAGGGTCTGCTCCCAAGGGCAGCGGGAGGATGGGGGTGGCTTTTGCGTCGGGCAGTGGCGTGGCCTGAGTTTTGCCCTGGGGGAGGCGGGTCATGGGGTGCTCAGAGTGGAGGCAGGAGGACCCAGGTGGCGGCTGCCCGTCAAGTCCCTCCATGTTTTCTACTCAAGGCTTTCTGAGAATTCGGCGAGATAAACACCATCTGATAAGGCACGTCGCAGTTCCTGGTAGACTCTGGCACGTCATATTGTACAAGTTGTTTTTAGTCACCGGGCTGGGCGCCCCCATCTTGCCTGGGAGGGCATAGTGAGAACTGGCTATTTAGACTCAAATATCAGCCCCCCCTTCCACCCCCGAGGGGTGCTGGGTTCATTAATACCTCGGCCTGCAGGCATTCCCAGCTTCGGGGGGGGGGGGTTCCCTACTTTGGGGGATGCTGTTCCCAGAGGCAGAAGCCGGGTCTGGCACCTGCAGCCCCTTGTGGGTGGGGGAGGGGTGCTGTTCCCGGCTGGGGTTTCTTGGCATGGCCCCCCGCAGGGAGGCCTCTTCGGTTAGCGCCAGCTCCGGGCTGCTGGGTGTCCCGTGCCTTCTGGGAAGCAGGTGACAGCTGCCCAAGTGGGGGAGTGGGGGGTGGAGGGTCTGGCTTCGCTTCTTGGCCTCAGGCCTTGACCTCTCACCCCTCCTAATTCCTGTCCTCGGCCCTGATGGACTCCTCCTCTCACATGTCAGGGCTGAGCTGCCTCCCTCCCCTCCCCACCCGGCCTCTGCCGTCGGGATTTCAAATCCAACGCTTCACTGGCTTGTATCAAATGGCTTTGAGTTTTAACGACATGGGGTGGCAATGTCGACTTTTGGCCTCTCGTAGTTAAGGCCATTTTGGACGGTGGTTCCTGCTGGCGTGCCTGTCAAGTGGTGCGGGGGCTCTGGCAAAGGGTTCGGCAGTCTTTCAAAAAGTTAAACAGGCATCGTGCCCCCAGCCACTCTACTTTGTAGGGGAGCCGGAGACATGCGTTCACAAAGGGCTCGTATGGGGATGCTGTCTGTGACAGCCAGAGCTGGAAGCAGCCCGAACGCCCGTTAGCAAGTGAACAGACGTACAAATCATGGTGGAGACAAACGAGGGATTATATTAAGCCACAGGGACGCGTTCTCTGTGGACACGCTTGAGAGCATGGAAAAAATCGCAAAATAATCAGGCCGCGTGAACGAAGCCAGACGAGAGCACGTGCTGGGCGATCCCCTCACGTGAGATTCTAGAAGTGCTTCTGTAGCAACAGAAACCAGAGAGAGCAGTGGTCGCCCGGGGTGGGGACGCGGCAGAGGGGTGGCTGGGGGAAGTACACAGGGGCAGGACAGACCTGTGGGGAAATGGGCGTGTTCAGGACAGACCTGTGGGATGATGGGTGTGTTCATCACCTCGTTTTTCCTGGTGGTTTCACACGCGTATCCGTGTATCAAAACCCACCACGCTGTACCCTTTAAATACATGGCAGCTGATCGTATATCAGTTATACCTCAGTACAGCTACACATTTTTAAAAAGCATGTAAAGAAAGGGGGACTGTTTTGCTTAATCGTCTCTTATTTCATAAAGGATGGCCAACAGCAAACCAAAACCAGAAGGAAACAAAACCCCCCAAAATACGCACGTTAAGCATCGGTGCTCATCCCTTCGGACACGTGGTCCCCTCGGAGACAGAGATTTTGTTAACATCTCCTTTACCGAGTTCTGTTGAATGAGCTCAGAGTCTGGAGGCTTTGGCTAGAAAGAAACGATGAAGATTTATTCAGGGGCCTTAGGGTCTGTCACAAACACAGCGAGGCACCACCGCAGACCGTGTTCCCGGGACCCCAGTGTTTCTGAGTCCGTCTGCCTGCACGCACGGGCCCAAAGAAACGAAGGCGTTTGCAGCGCAGGAAGAAAGGAAGAAAAAGGGTTCGACATGGAACTGGCCGATCCCGAGATAGGGAGCCAGTGCTTGAGGCCCGACTCCCCTATGGCGTGTCGGTTACAGATTCTATGGGGCAGAGTCACGAGACGCCGTAGGTATTAAGGGTTGGTCGGAGGTGAGGGGAGGGTAATAAATCACTTCTGCAGGTCTGGAGGACAGTCCCTCTGTCTGGTGTCCCTCTGTCTGGTCTCTTGGGAGAGTAACCAGCTGGTCATTCTCCCTCAGGGCTCAGGAGCTAAAAAATAAATTATAGGTCAGGACGTTATCTTTGTCCTCCCAGAAGTCCAGACCTGTGACCGTTAGATCCCGGCTGCTGCCTTCTGCTGCCTCGGGGCTGATGATGGGGGGCACGGTGGGACTCTGAGGGGTAGGTAGGTAGCAATGGGGTTTCTAGAGCGAGGCTTTAAAACTCAATTTAATCGAAGTCATAAGGACCCTCGGTTTCAAGTGTTCCGGAGAAGAGGGAAAGGCTCAGTTCGCATGGTAAACAGTGCATTCTCGAGAAGAACGTTCTTAGCCCCCGGAAGGGTCTGAGATGCTCACCCCCCAGATGACCGGTGGTCTGGACAGTGAACATTCTTTCCTTGGTCCTTCAGCGGGTCACCCGAGGGTTACCTGGAGGTCTGATGTAGATCCAGGTACTGGCGAGAACTGGAAAGTTCTATAGTTTAAGTTCCAGGCCAGTTCACGCAAGAACAGACTCGTCCCCTCAGGCCTGAATGCGAGGACTTGAGTGGCCTGACTGGAGTGACTCGCTTTTATGTCGTCACCCTGTTTGCTCGACTTCACGGAAACAGATAAGTGACCATAACCCACCACGTGTCTAGTTTCAAGACTCAACAGACTGTCCTCAGGAGACGTTAGGGGATGCGGAATGGAGAGTCACCGCGGGTTTCTCCGTGGGGAAGGGTCTGTGATGGCCCGGCCGCTGTGGTTCTGGAGACCAGAACCATCGTCGCCCTCACACACCAGGTTTTGCAAAGTGGTCACCAAGCTTCCTAACAAAAGGACAGTCTTTCTTTAAATGGACACAATCACTGCCTTCCTGAAAAGCATCTGAGGCCCAGTTCAACTCGCAGAAAGAAAACACACAACTGCGTGCGGGTCTGTGTCAGAAGACGGGGTCGGATTCGAGACGTAGGTGATCTCAGGCAGGCAGGCTTCTCACCTGCGTGGGTGCCTGGCGGGACCTTCTTCCTCTGGGGCCCGTTCTGTGCCTGATGGAAGGAAGGTCTGGTGTGTGGCCCTGTCTTTATGACGATCAGAGAACCAGTTTGCAAAAACAACGCCCCCGCCCCCTGTCCCGCCTCGAGAAGCCTCTGTTTTTGAGGAAGTCTTGAGTCACTTTGATGTGTAAGCAACGCATTTACAGTCCTGCCAGGGCTGTCCTTTCCAAGGGTGGGGGGTGGGTGTCGTGCTTTTCTGTGGTGTCCCGAACTCTTTTCCTGGGTATTGGGAGCTCTAAGAAGGGTGGGGATGTGCGTTAAGTTTATCATCTCCATTCTCCGTGATTGCCGATAAGTCTGCCCTTCTGTGTTACATCGAGCATGACAGGTCAAAGAAATCTTATTCAGTAAATGACGAAGCCGACAGTGGCTCCTCACTACGTTTCGGTCGGTGCAAGGCCCTCTCAGTCGCCTCTCCCATCCCTGCCCTGGCCGCCCTGAAGTTCTTGTGGTTCTTGGAAGGGCTGCCTCACCCCTTTTCAAAATCCTTAGCTCCAGGCTGTGCTCATGCCTGCCGTCCCCACCCCCTGCCCCTGGTCTGCCTCTGGCACCCTTTCCCTCCCAGCTGGACCCGTTCCTTCATCCTGCAGGGCTTGGTGTGGACGTCACCTCTTTCAGGAAGCCCCCGTGATAGCGCCCCTCACAGAGGCTTGTGAAGTCGTGTTTGCTGGCTCGTGCCTCGCACTCAGCTCCCCGACGGGGGGACCCTCCCTGCCTGGACCGGAGCGTGTGCTCAGTTTGGTCGGGGACGGGCACCTCAGCCCACATCGCAGTCCAGCTGAGTCAGCGAGTCCTGCTTTTTCCCCAGTGTCCAGCGTCCTCACCCCTTTCCGTTCCCCAGTTCTGGGCAGTTTTCGCCTGACTCAGACCTTCCTCCTCCAGTTTTCCACTCCCCTCCCAGCCGGACCCCGCAGATGCCCTGTTTGCTTCCTCTTGCCGCTGGGAGCACCTCCCTTACGTCAGGCCTCTGTTCTCTGGGTGTTTTTCTGTCCTCACTGGGCCTTAGCCGGTCCCTTCCACTCTCCTTGACCTCTTCCACCCAGGCCTGAGCCTTCCTCCTCCCTGCCCGCCGAGACCTTCTCCCTGGCCCTTTGGCAGCCTGTCCCCTGGCCACTGGAAACAGCCCTGGGTCAGCCAGGCCACGCAGGCCCAGGGCCAGGGCCCAGCTTGAGAAGTGGTGCAGAGAATGAGCAGGGGCGGGTCAAGCCACTCCCGTCCCCTCTGCCCCCCTTCTCGCACCCCTCGCCAAGGAGGCGTGTGTGTGTGTGTGTGTGTGTGTGTGTGTGTGTGTACATACACGTACGCATTGAAAGAACCCACACCAGAAACTGCAGCTGGAAACCCCGCTTCAGGGGAAGCCAGGCAAGCGAGCAGGGAAGGACTTTACCTGGTCTCGCTGACAACACGAAGAACAGCAATAGCCCTTTGGGGTGGGGGGAATAATGGCCCCTTCTCCCCAGGGATGCCCATGCCCTGGTTCCCAGAACCTGTGAATGTGTTGTTGCCTTACATGGCAGTGGGACTTGGCAGATGTAACCAAGCGAAGAATTTTGAGACAGGGAGACCGTTGTGTAGTATTGGGATGGGCCAGATAATTACAAGTGTCCTCATAAGAGGGAAACGGGAGATCAGAGAGGAGAGAGGAGAGAGAGAGAGAGAGAGAGAGAGAGAGAGAGAGCGAGAGAGAGAGAGAGAGAGAGAGAGAGATGCCGTGCTGCTAGTTTTGAAGATGGAGGACAAGGGTTCGAGCCTAGGAATGCAGGCGCGGCTTCTAGAAGCTGGAAAAGACGAGCAAACAGGTTCTCCACGAGCGCCTCTGGAGGGAACACAGCCCTGCAGGCCCACTCTAGGTTTCTGGAGTGGTGAGATACTAAATTTGTGCGATCTTAGGCTACTAAGTTAGTGGTAGTTTGTTACAGCCGCTATGGCTCAGGGAGGTTGTCCAGCTTCACCCACAGTTTACATATTATTCTGGATGCAGTGGGAGGCCATCGGAGAATGATGTGTTCTGGGGACGATCTCACTGGCTGCTCCACAGGGAATTGGTCATAAGGGGACAAGAACAGAAGACAGTGGGGGAGTGGTGAGGAGGTCCAGGTGGCCCAGCCACTTGGCATGGTTGGAGGCTGTGGAGCTGGAAAGCGTGGATGGATGACCACACACACCACAGAAGTGGGTCGGACACACGCCTTGTCCTAGGGAGACCTAGGGAGCACGGAGGAGGGAGTCACAGACGGTTCCTGTGTTTCTGGTCCTTTCCGGGAGCAGGGAGCCCCGAAGGGACAGATGAGGAGTTGACGGAGCCTAGTCCAGTGCCCGAGTCAGGATAGAGGAATGAGCCAAGGAGGGTTGGAAAGCTGTCATCTCCAGGAGGGAGTTTCTGGTGGTCCAGAAGGTCCCATGTGGCATAGCTGTGACAAGTAAGATTCCCCTGAAATCGAGTGCTGCTCGGTGAATGGATGCTGTGGAAGGAGTGTTTTTAAGTTGTCAGTGTTGGTTTTGGGTGAGGATGAAGCCTGGGCATGTAATTTCAGCGGTGGAGCCACGTTTGACCATTTAGGGGTGTTGCCTTGACAGCCTCTTGGCAGAAGGGAGCTAGGGGGTGTGTATCTGTTGTGGCAAATTACCCCGAAGCCTAGCAGCTTAAAATAACAGTGAACATTTGCTGTTGCACACAGTTTCTCTGGGGCAGGGGCCCAGGAGGGGCCTTGCTGGGTGGTCTCAGCTCAGGGTCTCTCACGAGGCTGCGGTCAAGTTGGCAGCCGGGGCTGCCGTCATCTGAAGGCTCAGCTGTGGCTACAGGATCTGCTTCCAGCTTGCACATGGTTGGCAGGCTACTTACTGTCCTAGCTACTGTCCAGGTCCCACCGGGGTGGGGGAGGGCACGTTCTCCTGGAGGGCTCATTGAGTGTCCTCACAACATGGCAGTTAGTTGGCTTTGCCCAGAGCAAAAGACCCAAGAAAGGGCAAGATGCAAGCCACAGCGTGTTCTGTGACCTAATCATGGAAGTGACACGCTGTCATTTCTACAGTAGCCTATTCTGAGAGGGAGGGGCGTCCACGGGCTTCCGACTTCTCCACATCCCTGCAGATACGTTATTATCTGACCTTCTGATGGTAACCGTCATGGTGGACGTGCAGTAATATCTCATGGTGGTTTTGATTGGCATTTCCCTGACAACTGATGATGATGAAGCAGCACATTGTGTGCTTACAGGCTATTTGCTTATGCCTTTTGCCCCTTTTTCAAATTGGGTCTTTTTCTTATCGAGTTGGAAGTGTTCCTTATATGCTCTAGTTACAAGTCCCTTATCAGACTTTCAATTTGCAAATATTTTCTCTCATTCTGTGGGTTGTCTTTTCACTTTCTTGATAGTGTCTTTTGAAAGTACACATATTTTTTATTTTGATGAAGTCCAATTTATCTGTTTGTGTTGTTGTTGCTTGTGCTTTTGGTGCCATATCTTAGAATCTATCACTAAATCCAAGATCATAAAGATTTACTCCTATTTTGCCTTCTAAGAACTGTACAATTTTAACCCTATGTTTATGTCTTTGATCCATTTCAAGTTAAGTTTTGTATATGGTGTAAAGTTCGGGTCCAGCTTCATTTTTTTTTTTTTTTTTTTGCCTACCTATCTAGTTTTAGCGCCATTTATAGAAAAAGCTATTCTTTTCCCATTGAATGGTCTTGATACCCTTCTTAACAATCATTTGGGTTTATTTCTGAATTCTTAATTGTTTACTCTATATATACACCTATCCTTATGCTTATCTTGATTACAGTTGTTTCATAGTTAAGTTTTTAAATTGGGAAGTATGAATCTTTCAACTTGTTTTTCTTTTTCAAGATTGTTTTGGCTATTCTGGGTCCCTTGAATTTCCACACTAAATTTAGAGTCAGCTTGTCAATTTCTACAAAGAAGCCAGCCAGGGTTCTGACAGCAATGGCATTGAATATGCAGGTCAGCCTGGGGCTGGCACTTTTCTGTCTTCATATACGTTACCTCATTTAATTTTCACAACAGCCCTATGAGGTAGGTCCTACTTTTATCCCCATTTTACAGAGGAGGAAACGAAGGCTTAGAGGGGTTAAGGAACTTGCATAAAGTCACAGGCTGGCAGTGGGGAAGCCAGGATCCCCAGTCATGTTTATCAACCACCGTGCTAAGCTGCCTCTGCAGTGACTAGTTCTTTTTTGCCTGGGCCTCCCTGGAGGGTGGGATCCTCCCCACACCCCCAAACTGGTGGGCTCAGTTTTGACCCCACGGTGGCTCCACGCTCCTTGTGTTCCAGGCAGCGGGCGAAGGTCGTGTACACCTCCAAGGACCCTGCCAAGCCAGAAAGGAGCTCCAAGGTGGACGTGAACGAGGAGGCGGAGGCTTTGATTGTCAAATCCCCTCAGAAGGAGCGGGAGCCGTCCCTATTCAAGGTGCTCTACAAAACCTTCGGGCCTCACTTCCTCATGAGCTTCCTGTTCAAGGCCCTGCATGACCTGATGATGTTTACCGGCCCGGAGATCTTGAAGTAAGACCCTCTCTCCCAGCAGGGTGCCAGGCTGCGCGTCCTTGGCCTTTGCCTTGCGATGCTCCGAACTCTCCCGCGGGGTCACGTGGCTTGCACAGGGGGCTTACAGCCCTGGCGTCCCGTCTGCCTGCTTTGCCTGGATAGCATCTTAATTTAAGGCCACATTGCTTGCAAGTTGCAGAAACCTGCTTGGCTCCTCTGAAGCCACAAGGGGAAAAATAGAGGGTCGTCTTGGGAATCACAGAGCCCAGATCGCGTGGGAACCGCAACCCGAAACCGAAAGTCAGAACTGAGGTCACCTCTCCTCTCTCGGTTCCCCTCCTTCCCTCCCTCTCTCTTCTTTTTCTCTGTCACTCTCTCTCCGTATCCTCTCTCTCGCTCTTCATCTCTTGGGGCCGTACATTTATTCTCTAATCTTTCCTACTCCATCCGTGATGCTCTGTATTTGGTCACCTTTGGGCGACTCACAGTTGACGAGCTGGAGCGGTCAGTGCGAGAGGCCTAAGGCAGGGGCACCTTGTCGTGCAGGAGTGGGCTGGGCGACGGCGCAGGCCGACCACCACCACCACCACGGGTTTGGTTTTCCATCTCACAAATCGAAGCCCTGACGCCTGCCTGGCTTGGGGAGAAAGTCCGAATGCCGAAACCGTAGGCCTTTTCCTTGTGCGCATGCGTCACGGTGACGTCAGTGCGGGCTCTGTCCTTGCTCGTTGGCAGGTTGCTCCTCAACTTCGTGAACGACAAGAAGGCCCCGAGCTGGCAGGGCTACTTCTACACGGCGCTCCTGTTCGTCAGCGCTTGTCTGCAGACCCTCCTGCTGCACCAGTATTTCCACATCTGCTTCGTCAGCGGCATGAGGATCAAGACGGCGGTGGTCGGGGCGGTCTACCGGAAGGTGGGCGGGGCCGGAAACCGGAATGGGTGGGGCCTGCAACCGGAAGATGGGCGGGGCCGGAAACCGGAAGGTTGGTGGGGCCCGCTTGCAGGCACGAGGTCTCCATGTGGAGGTCTTGACGTCTCCTGATGTAGCCTCAGAATCTGTAGAGACTTGGCTCGATCGATCCGGACCACGGCAGGGGCTTCAAGCCCAGCTTCTGGAGCCGTAGCACGAGGGTGGCCTAAATGACTGTGGACACGGCAAGGATGGCCTATTAGACGTTAGGCCTCAGCCAAGCCAATTTCAGGGGGCAGCCTCTGGGATGTGTCATGAGACCCGTGTCATCTGCGGGTCACTGGGTTTCTTAGGTGATACGTGATTTGGGGACATCCACGTGCAAGTCCTTGGCTCTGCTCTGCATATTCTGTGTTTGAGCTTGTTGTAGCTCTCCATTGGGACTGAGCAGATGGTCCCTTCCTTGGATGACAGAATACTTAGCAGGCATTTGTGCACAAACAGCTTTACAGGAAGCTTCCTTCCTTTGTTCCTTCACCTCTGGGGCAGGGACACGCTTGGGTCCCAGGGGCTGGGAAGAGACTGTCTAGCAGGTGTTCAGGAAAGATGGACTAGACCATTGGTTTTCAGTCCTGTCTGCAAGTTAGACTCACCTGAAGAGCTTTAGATGCTTCAAGTGCCAGACTGTGCCCCAGCCCACAAAATCAGGGTCTCTGAGGGTGGGACCCACTAAATCAGGGGCTCTGAGGGTGGGGCCCAGAAATCAGTTTTTCTAAAAGCCCCCAGGTAGTAGTGTAAAACCATGTTTGAGAACCAGGGTAATTTTGTCCCTCGGTGGGGATGTTCAGCCGTATCTGGAGATATTTTTGGTCGGCATAACTGGGGATGGGGGGACTTAGTGCGGAGAGGCCAGGGATGCTGCTTAATATTTTGCAGTTCACAGGACAGCCCCGCCAAGAATGGTCCAGCCTCGGAGTCAGGAATGCCAGGGTTGGAAGACCCTGGCCTAGACTTTGGTCCTTCAGTGTGTCTGGGTACCAGCAGCATCAGCATCACCTGGGTACCTGTTAGGAATGCAGAGTCTCGGGTCCCACCCAGACCTGCTGAATCAGAGCCTGCATGGTAACAAATGTCCCAGGTGAGGTGTGTGCACACTAAAGTGTGAGAAGCCCAGGTGTAGGTGACCTCTGAGGCCCCTTCCGTATTGAAGAGCTCGGTGGGGAGGCAGTGAGTGCTGCTGATACGAGCGAGGGCTTTGTGACAAGACGATGCAGGCAGACCAGTCAGGAGGGAAGGAGGAGCATGCAGCAGCCTTTCCATCCCTGAGCAGGCTCCTTCTTCCACACAGGCCTAGAGGCAGAGTCCAGCGCTCTTTGCCTGCCACACTCACCCTCCTTCCCTCTCCTTTGCCCCACAGGCCCTGGTGATCACCAATTCTGCCCGGAAGTCCTCTACAGTTGGGGAGATCGTCAACCTCATGTCTGTGGACGCCCAGAGGTTCATGGATCTCACCACGTACATTAACATGATCTGGTCAGCCCCTCTGCAAGTCATCCTTGCGCTCTACTTCCTGTGGCTGGTGTGTGTTTGATGTCATTCCCATCGTGTGTAGGGAGGGATCCCCCGTGTGTGGGCACGTAGGGAGGGTGTCAATGATCAGAACCTCTATAAGTCACTGGTATTTCTTGCTGTCACTTACATTTTTATCTTCTAGCCTGCCAGCTAATTCCTGGATATTTTAGTCCTTTCTTCAGTTGCTGGGTTTATATTCTCTTTGATGGCGTGATATTTGTTTGCATTTGTCTTTTTTTTTTCTTGACAGCATGCATAGTTATACGTAGTTACAACATACACACCATATTTCTCCCACTGTAGCCTCCCAGACACTAACAGAGCTCATTTATTCACTAGTCCTGAATTATGCCGGTCAAGATTCTCTTCGTTGCAAGGGGTAGAAATCCATGAGGTGGTTGTGGCATAGGAGGATTCTGAACACCGAAGAATGGCTCAGTGACCAGGAGGACAGACTGGCAGAAAGCAACCAATCAGAACAGAAAAAAAAAAATGGAAGAAAAACAAGGCTAGTCTAAGGGACATAACCTCAAGCACTCAAACATTTGCATTCTAGGGATTGTAGAAGGAGAAGAAATAAAGAAAAGAACAGAAAGTTTATTTAAAGAAATAATGGCTGAAAGTTTTCCTAACCCAGGAAGGGAAGCCGACATCCAGGTCCAGGAAGCACAGAGAGTTCCGAACAAGGTGAACCCAAAGACACCCACGTTAAGATATAATTAAAATGCCAAAAGGTAAGGCTAAAGAGACCATCTCGGAGGAAGCAAGAATTACATACAAAGGAAACCCCATAAGGCTGTCAGCTGATTTCTCATTAGCAACATCACAGGCCAGAAGGGAATGGCAGGATATCTCAAAAGTGTTGAAAGATAGGGATCTTCAACCTAGAACTATTTACCCAGGAGGCTTATCCAGAATTAAAGGAGATAAAGAGTTTCCTGGACAAGCAATGGTTTCTCATCATTAAACTGGTTTTATAAGAAATATTAAAGGGTCTTTAAGCAGAAAAGAAAAGTCATAACCAGAAATAAGAAAATATGAGAAAGGAAAAAAAATCTCAAAGATAAATCCAAATATTTAATAAATACGGCGAATCAGACATTTAAAAAGCTACTATAGAAATCAAAAGAAAAGTATCAAACTAAAGTTACAATAACTAGTTAGATGCACAACTCAAAAAGATCTAAAACGTGATATAAATAACATAAAGCATGGAATGGGGAGTAAAAATGTAGTTCTTGTAAAATGTATTCAAACTTTAACATATAATAGCTTAAAATAAACTGCTGTAAAGAATGATATTCATAAACTTCGCAGTAACTACAAAACCAAAGCCAACACAAGATATACAAAGAACACAGAGAAAGGAACCCCCCAAAAATACTGAAGAACAAGAGCAAACCTCAAGAGAAGAAGAAAGAACACAGGAGAACTATAAAAAAAAAAAAAAACAATCAGAAAAACAATTAATGAAGTGGCAGTAAGTACATACTTATCAATAATCACTTCAAAAGTAGATGGATTAAATGCACCAGTATAAAGACATAGCGTGGCTTAAATAGATTTTAAAACATGACCCATCTCTATGCTTGCTGCTTATAAGAGCAGCAATACACATACAGACCGAATGTGAAGGGATGGAAAAAGATATTCCATGCAAATAGAAATTAAAAGAAAGCTGGGGTAGCAATATTCATATCAGACAAAATAGACTTTAAAACAAATGTAAAAAAAAGACCAAGGATATTACTTAATTGTAAAGGGGTTAAGCCAATTGTAAATATCTATGCACCCAACATAGGAGCACCTAAATGTATAAAGTGGTTATTAATAGACATAAAGGAAGAATTCCACAGTAATATAATAATAGAGGACTTTAATACCCCACTCATATCAATAGGTAGATCATCCAGACAGAAAATAAATAGAGAATTAATGGTCTTGCATTCCACATTAGACCAGATCAACTTAATAGACAAGTATAGAACATTTCATCCCCAAACTATAGAATACACATTTTCTTTCAAGTGCATGTGGAACATTCTCCAAGATAGATCACATATGTTAGGCCACAAAACAAGCCTCAGTAAATTTAAGAAGATTGAGTTAATATCAAGCATCTGTTCCAACCACAATGGCATAAAAATAGAAATCTACTATAGGAAGCAAACTGGAAAAAAAATACTTGGAGACTAAGGAACACGCTCCTAAACAAATAGCCAATGGGTCAAAGAGGAAATAAAACAAGAAATTGAAAACTATGTTGAAATAAATTAAAATGAATATACAACTTTAAAAATTGTAAAGAATGCATCAAAAGCAATATAAGAGGGAAATTCATAGCTATATAGGCCTACCTCAACAAACAAGAAAAATCCCAAATAAACTAACTCTACACTTAAAGGAACTAGAAAAAGAAGAACAAGCAAAAGCCAAAGTGAATGGAAGGAATAGTTAAGATCAGGATAGAAATCGATAGAAATAAAAAATTAGTGGAAAATGTCAGGAGAGCTAAGAACTGGTTCCTTGAAAAGATAAATGAAATTGATAAACCTGTACCAAACTCATCAAGAAAAAACAGAGTGGGCCCAAATAAATAAAATGATCAATGAAAGATAAGTTACAACTGATACCACAGAAATACAAAGAATCATTAAAGAATACTATAAACATGTGCCAACAAATTTAACAATCTAGAAAAAATGTGTATTTCTAGAAATATATAACTTTTTAAGACTGAACCAGGAAGAAATACACAATCTAAACAAACTGATTACTAGCAATGAAAATGAAGCAGTAATCAAAGAATTCCCAACAAATAAAAGTCTAGGACCTGACAGCTTCACAGGTGAATTCTACCAAATATTTAAAGAAGAATTAATATCTGTCCTTTTAACACTATTTCAAAAAATAAAAGTGGAAGGAACACTTCCAGTTTCATTCTATGAAGCCAGAATTATTCTGAGACCAAAACCAGACAAAGCTGTTAGGAAAGAAGAAAATTTCAGAACAATATCCTTGATGAACATAGATGCAAAAACTCTTTGACATTGCTTTTAACATTTTTTTTTTTTGGATCAGTCTCCTTGGGCGAGGGCAACAAAAGAAAAAGTTAACAAATGGGACTATATCAAGCTAAAAAGTTTTTGTACAGTGAATGAAATCATTAACAAAACAAAAAGACAACCTACTGAATTGGAGAAGATATTCACAAATGTTACATCCAGTGAAAGGTCAGTATCCAAAATATATGAGGAAACTCATACACCTTAACACCAAACAAACAAAAAATCCAATCGAAAAATGGACAAAGGACCAGAAGAGACATGTCTCCAAAGAGAACAGACAGATCAACAGACATATGAAAAGATGTTTAACATCACTAATCATCAGAGAAATGCAAATTAAAACCACTGTGAGATGTCACCTCACACCTGTCGGAATGGCTATCACTAATAAGTCAATAAATAACAAATGCTGGCAAGGATGTGAAGAAAAGGGAACCCTTGTGTTGGTGGGATTGTAAATTAGTGCAGCCACCATGGAAAATAGTATAGAGGTTCCTCGAAAAATTAAAAATGGAACTACCAAATGACCCAGCAATTTCACTTCTGGGTACTTATCTGATTCAAAAAGAATAAATGCACCGCTATGTTCTTTGAAGCCATATTTACAATAGTCAAGATATAGAAGCAACCTAAGTATCCATCAGTAGGTGATTGGATCAAGAAAATGTGGTACATACATACAATGGAATATTATTCAGCAAGAAAAAAGAATGATTTCTTGCCATTGGTGACAGCATGGACGGACCTAGAAAATATTATGCTAAGTGAAATAAGTCAGAGAAAGACAAATATTGTATGATTTCACTTATGTATAATCTAAAAAAAGAGAACAAACAAAAGAGAAACTGACTCACAGATACAGTGAACAAGCTGATAGTTGCCCAAAAGATGGGGTGGGCAGCTGGGAATAATAATAAGTACACAACAAATTATCTGTTGAGTTGACTGTAGTTTACATTTTTTGTGTGTATTTATAAAACAGATGGCGAATAATTATAAATTGTGTAATAACGAAACTTAGGAAATAAATACCAGAATGTAAACATTAAAGTAAACGTCTTTTGAGGCAGTCATCTTGGGGTATCCGCTTCCCCAGAAAGTGCTGCCAGGGGGCAGATATTTTTAGAACACTTCGTTTAGAATTGCCTTTGGGGTTGATTTATGAACCATTAAGAAAATTGGTTTGTTTACAATGAGGGTTGCTGAATATTATTGACACTTGGGGTCAGATAATTCTGTGGTCAGGGGCTGCCCTGACTATAGGATGTTTAGCAGCATCCCTGGCCTCTCCCCACGAGATGCCAGTAACATAGCACTCTCCCGCCCCCTGGCAACCTACATCCTGTGTGGAGAAATTCCTACATGTCTGAGAGCTGTAGGTTCAGGCCAAAAATAGGATTTCTCTATTCAACCATCAAAAACATGGTATAGGATAGTGTGGGCTCTGGATTCAAATCCTGCCTCTTCCATTACCAGCTCTGTGACCTTGTCACTTGATGTCTCTAAGCCCCAGGTATACCTGCTATGTAAGTTGGTGATGATAATGGTACCTCCTGTCATAGAGATGTTGGGACAATGGAGGGAATCAATGCAAGTGATGTTTATGGAACAGCGCAGGATACACAGATGAGCCCAGTTTGTTTCAGTTACTGCTATTTGCTGTCGGAGTTGATTCTGAATGCTTTAGATGGTTGGTAGAAATCACCTTCGCTCTGAAGGTGGAGTAATCTTCACTGGGCAGAGATATCACAGATACCATCTGGATAAACTAGAGCCTTGCAAGTGAATACTTGGAAGGGCCAAATAGTTCTGTTTCCTGAATGGCTAAGGGGAAAAATATCACATTACCTTATAGTTCTCTTTGTATGTCCCAGCTAAGTAAATGCACCCTGGGCCAGCTTCTCAAGCTGTCTCCTTGTAGTTACAAAATCTGAAAGATATGGATGTGTATCTTGTCTCGGGCCTCTTAGCCCCTCTGAAACGGTAGTTACCTTCCTTGCAAAGGGAATAAGATTAAAAAAAAAAATCTTCAAATCCCCGTCAAACAGCTCTGGAAACCCAGAGTTTCTCTTAACTCATTTGGTGGCAAAACCTGACCTGATACAAAGCATTTGTAATTTTGATCATCCCTCTCAGTGTGAATGTACCTATTTTGCTGCTGAAAAATCAGTGCATTTGATTATGGAGTGCTGTGCCAGGCCCCGGTAGGGGTGGAATACAGTAGAAGGGCATGCACACCTGTGACTGGGGTCCCCAACACCATGCCAGGTAGATGAGTGGCTAGGAGAACTCGGGACTATAATTTATTATAGCAGGATGAGTGACAGGTAGAGACGCAGGGGAAAGTTTTTTGAGGGAAACCAGACACAAACTTAATCTTTTTTTTTGGTGGAGTCACACAGGATGCCCTGTATCCCCAGCAACCGGTTGTGACAGCTTCGTGCCAGGCAGGGAAACTCTAAAGACTGCACGCCTAGGGTTTTTACTTAGGGGGCTGGTAACGCAGGCAGCCTCTGCCACTTACCAAACTTCCAGACTCCCAGAAGGAAAAGGGGTATTCAGAACACCATATGGTTTGTGCAAACAATTCAGGCACAAGGAGCCACTCATCAGGTATGAGGATGGTGGCAACCCTTCCCCTCCCAAAGACCGAGTTCCCAGGCACCAGCCAAGGGCCTGATGTCTTAGCTGGCCTTCAAACCCGATAATCCTTCAGCCAGCTGTGTTAACTCTCGTCTGCTCAACACTTTATTTCCTTTCTTAAATTCTGATGAGCAAAACTCACCCCGTCCCGAGGGTTTCAGATAAAGAATGGTGCACTTGCATGTCCTTCGAGGCGCTGTGAGACACTGAGAGATGCTCAGGAATAAATCTGGAAATTCTTAATAGCCCATCCTTGGGCAGAAGTACCGGAATTGCCTCAAACTCAGGGCAGAGTCAGCATGGGGCGGAGGCCCTGGGTGAAGGCCTGTTCTCTCTCCTTCCGTAGAACCTGGGACCGTCCGTGCTGGCCGGGGTGGCCGTGATGATCTTCATGGTTCCCGTGAACGCAGTGATGGCCATGAAGACCAAGACCTACCAGGTAGGGCATCTGCCCCCACAGGGTTCCCGGCTGGGCCTGGGCCTGAGGCCCTTCCCCCTGGGTTTCTGTGGAATTCCTTCTCCTCAGGAGTGGGAGTGGGGTCCTCAGCCTTCCTGGGTTCCTTCTTGGAACCCCGCCCCCTAAGGAGCTTGAACAGACGCCCGTGCCCAGGCCCCATTCCTGTGGTTCAGAGTTACCTGGTATACAGCGGGCCTGGGCATCGGGAGTTTTTAGAACTTCCCAGGTGATTACACCTGGGCAGCCAAGTTTGACAGCTCCTGAAAGCGTTAGTCTTAGTGACTGAAATCATGTCTGTGAACCTCTGAGACATTCCCTGTATCCTGTGACGTTTATTCACTTATGTGTATGGGCATTTTCGAGAGTTGAGTACATATTACTCCCTAATTTTTCCCCCTGTTACCTTGTTATGGCAGGCACATTGTTAAACTATTTATTTTCAGAGATACTTTGTATTTTTTGAGTTGTTAAATACCCAATTAATAGAGTGAATGCCTTTTCATAAAAAAAGTTCAAATAATACAAAAGTGTATTCATTGTAAGAGGATGTCCCCTTCCTTACCCTCTCAACCACAGTGAAGACATCGAAGCAAGTTCTTCTAGAACTTTCTATGTGTTTGTAGCACTCTGATGACATGGTTAGGTTTGGTGTGTATGTGTGTGTTCGTCGTGGCATGGTTCCCACATCTGTTTTTACACTGACGGGGCTGTCTGGCAGCCCGATTCCCTCATCTGCATCATCTGACACCGTGTCTCGGGGATTTTTCTGACTTCATGCTCTTGAATTGTTGCCTAATGGCCCAGAACAGAGACAGGCCAAAGTTTATTCCTCTGCCCTTCTCTCGATGGCTATTGATGACGTGCCTGTGGACTTTCAGATGAGAGCTCCTGGCCGCACGGGGGGTGCTGTAGGGCAGGGGAATTCCAGGATGCGGGCCTGCTACCGGGAGGCCTCATGATCTGAGGGTGGAGTGGGGAAGATAGGCAAGCGAGGGGGCTTGGGGCCGGGCCACCTTTCATCCCGCTGACAATCAGGCTTCCACCTCTGAAACAGCACTAGTCACTGCCTTCATGTTGCTCGGAGTGTCCTCCTCTGTGACCCAGGAATGACCGTCGTACTTAACCATAGGGTTCTTGTGAGCACTGAATGACTAAACGCATGCAGAATGTTCGGAAAAGTCCCTGGCATAAGGAAAGAACAGGATGCTGTTAGCGATGTTTACTCGCTGTGTGGCGTGGAGTCGGTACCAGTCCTGGCTGCTGCAGAAACAGTTCAGGATTTTAACAGCCAAGCACTGGCCAGAAATCAATACAGAAAATAAGGAAATGGAGGGAAAAACCCAACGTCTTCTTTCTTGTGTTTGGATCAGCAGAGTGGGCCCATGTCCTCTTTCTCCCCTGGACACCTGAAAGCGTTTTCTTCTCTCTCTCTCTCTCTCTCTCTCTCTCTTTTTTTTTTTTAATTTTTAGTTTTCAATCAGACTTGACATTCTTATTTAATATTAATTTCTGGTATACAGCATAGTGGTTAGACATTTATATAATTCACAAAGCGATCTCTCAATTAGTACCCACCTGACATACGCGGTTATTACAATATTATTAACTGCATTCCCTATATGCTATACTTCATGTCCCCATGACTATTTTGTGACTGCCAGTTCGTCTTTCCTAATCCGTCACCTCTAATCCCTTCACCTTTTTTACTCAGCCCCTCCCTGTCACCCTCCTGTCTGGTAACCATCCCTTTGTTCTCTGTATTCATGAGTCTGTTTCTATTTTATTTGTTGATTTATTTTGTTCTTTCGATTCCATGGGTGAGATCATATGGTATTTGTTTTTCCTCTGACTTATTTCACTTAGCATAATACCCTCTAAGTCCATCCATATTGTCCCAAATGGTAAGATTCCATTCTTTTTATGGCCGAGGGATACTCCGTTGTATATGTGTACCCCATCTTTATCCAGTAGTCTGTTGATGGGCACTCGGGTTGCTTCTGAAGGATTTTTCTTGCCTCTGTTTCTCAATTTTTAATTCGATAGGTTTCTCTGCGTCTAATTTAGTGTGATTCGAGGCAGTTTTGTTCCTGCGATAAGAGTCTTTGGAGTGTTCTCAGGGTCAGGAGCAGGGTTCATGGGAATTGCAGGATCAGCGTTCCCGGCTTAGATAGGCCGTTTTAATAGATGGGGACGTTGAGTGATGATGGTGTGATGCCAGGGCCTGACGTGAGCCATGCTGATCGCGCTTCTCTGTTGCAAGGTGGCCCACATGAAGAGCAAAGACAATCGGATCAAGCTGATGAACGAAATTCTCAACGGGATCAAAGTGTTGAAGCTTTATGCCTGGGAGATGGCATTCAAAGACAAGGTGCTGGCCATCAGGCAGGAGGAGCTGAAGGTGCTGAAGAAGTCTGCCTACCTGGCAGCCGTGGGGACCTTCACCTGGGTCTGTACACCTTTCCTGGTGAGTGAAGCCACCTTGGTCTTGGCCCGCATCATTTTATGTTCTGTTTCGTTTTCCTTCTGACCTAATAATTTTCAAAGGTCCCTACTTCAACAAGGCCTTCTCCGATCCCTCCTTTTAAAAACTGCCACACATGTCCCCTTTTATTTTATTCATTGCCACTTCGTTAGCTTCCAGTCCAGGGTCTTCAAAGTCGCGACTTTAGGAGCTGTTTGTTGTAGATCCTCCAGGAGGTAAGGAGTTCGCACTGGAATGTTCACCAGCGTTCTCTGCTTCCCCTGTTGAGAACGGCTTGCTAAGGAAAAAAAAAATGTCAGCCAAGCTAAACTGAGGCTTGGTGCCATTGTTGAGTTGCGGGATCAGCTTCTCATGGATTGCCAGTTGGTCACAAACTTGGATTGGCGGTGACCTGTGAACCACATTTTGAGTGGCAGCGCCAAACACACTCTAAAATTTACTTATTCTTTCATTGATTGTGTCTTTCTTCACTAGAATGCCAGCTTCAGGAAGGCAGGGATTTTGTCCTTTCTGTTCGCTGCTGATCCCACGCCAAAGACAGTGCATACAGCAGGTGCTCAACGCATGTATTTGTCATTCTTTTTTTTTTTTTAAATCAAACCATGTAGAAAGTTATAAAATGAGAAGTATATTGTCTTTCTTCCTCTCTCCTCCAAACTGACAGTTTTGCGTATCTTTTCAGGAAAAGAAAATGTTTATGCATAAAGATATTTAAAAAATGTTCTGAATGTATCGAAATGGAGTCATAGTATACATAGCGTTCTAGCCTTTTCTGGACAACCTATGACCTCCCAGTTCATGCCTTCGAATCCGCTTCGTGTGTTTTCACGAAGCGTGCTTGTCCGGGGCGTGGCTGTGCCAGAGCTGACGTAACTCATCTCCTAGTCCTACCACACAGGTGGTCCCAGACCAGACCGTCCCCATCCCATGGGGATGGACCATGGGAGCCTTTATGTGCAGCTGACAGTTAACAGTAGTTAAGGATGCGTTTCAGATCGTACCAGTTGAAACAGAATCGCAATGTGGGCAGTTTCCCCCGAGGCAGTTTGAGAAGCCCTGGCAAAAAGCAGGCGTAAGCAAACATTTTCTGCAAAGGACCAACTAATATTGCAGGCGTCCTGAGCCAACGTGGTCTCCTCCGTCACACCTGCTTAGCTCTAGGTAATACGTAAATGAGTGGGTGTGGCTGTGTTCCCGTAAACATTTATTTATAGACACTGAAATTTGAATTTGATATCATCTTTACGTGTTGTTGTTATTCTAAAAATGTAACATTCATTTTAAGCTTGCGGGCCAGACACACACAGGTGTGGCCATGGGCCGCAGTTTGCTGAGCCTTGGCTGAGGGGAATGGAATGTTCTTCTGAGAGTCAGGCCATCTGCTGAATTCCGCTGGCAGCTCAGGGTGGTGACCTGAAGCCTGAAGCTGGCCGTTCCACCTTCCTGCCATATGAAACGTGAAGGGGTTAGGCCACAGGAATGTCACCTGTGGGGCCCTGCCTTCCCTCTCCTCCCGTCAGATACTCAGAGCCAGTCACTGCGTTCTGTGCCACTGAGTTATGATCAGTCAGCCCTCCAGGTGACCACTGTCAATTGACTAGGGTGGCATAAGAAGGGACATCTAGCTGTTCTGGGACACCGTGTTCCCTCCAGTCCCTTCTAGCTCCAATGCTCCAGCGTCCTCGGCCAGAAGGCGCTGCATTCTTTTCTCACACTCTGATCTCTCCGACTTTCCCCGGGCCTTTGATGACCGTCTTTGATTTTTTAAAAAAGTACAAAAAATATAAGACAGGATGCTGGTTATCTAGGAGGTTCATTTTATTTTATTTTTTTCCCAAACTGTTGAACTGTCTCTCTGTGTTTATAGCTGTTAAATATTCTCTTCTGTACATGTGATCCATTTTATTTTTAAAATCGCAGTGCATTTCCCGTGGTAAAAGTAGTTAAAAGCGCTTCCGAGATGCCTGCAGCAGGGCTTCTCAGCCTCACAGCTGTTGACATGCGGAGCCCCATAATCTTTTGTTTCTTTGCTGGGGGTGGGGGTGCCGCCTTGTGCATTGCTGGGTGTTTAGTTTAGCAGCATCCTTGGTCTCCACTCGGTAGATGCCAAGTGGTACCTGTTCCCCTTCCTCCCCAGTCATGCCAATCAGAAATGCCTCCAGACCTTGCCAAATGTCTTCCCTGGCTGAGAACCGCTGATTGGTACAAATAAAAGGAATAATTCTTTTCCTCCCCAGACTCCAGCCGTCTAGCTCCCCTCCCCATTCCGGCTTCTTCTGTTTATTTCCAGAGAGAGCTTCCCATATATACCAGCATAACAGTGACTATACGTCATCAGTGTCATGCAACTCATATCTCTCTTCTATTTACTTTTATACAAGTGATAGGAGATCATTACAGAAATCCAGGGCATTTCTTTGGAATTTTTTTTATGGGAAAAGCTCAGCAGCCAGAGGGAGCAGGCGACAGGGTTTCATCCACGGGCTGGGTTACGCTTAGGAAGTGTAACCCTTTGCTTCGTGCATTAGATCCGCTGATCAAACCGAGTTTCCAGCCTGTCACGTGACCGTACTGGCACGTCACCTCTCGTCTCCTGCCCTGGTTTCCATTTAGAAGGCCATGAAGCCGATATGCTGAAGAGCGGGACTGGCTTTTCTTGACCGAGAATTTGCCGCTCAGTTTTGGGGCGGGTGACGGGCCTCCCAAGATGGAGTTTGTGGAGCTGTCGGGCGTGCAACAGATGAGCCTGGAGGGTTGACCTTGGCCCTGGCCAAGACGCCAGAGCTTCTGACTACATTAGGATAAAATATGTAGGCCTCGGTGCTCTGGGAAGATGTGTGCGGATTCTTTCCACTGGAGAATTCCTGCACTCCAAGGATGATGGGGTGTTTACCCACCGGGAGGTGTGATGGAAGGCAGAGGCCTGGGGCGGTCGGAGATGGCAGGATTGATGGGACTGTTTTCCCAGAATGCAGAGCTCGGCATTTATCACGTCCACTTAATATACTTTCCTAAAATAGCATCCGCAGGCAGCCGGCAATATTTAGCATTTTCTGCCTTGGAAGATTTGTGAGCTTCTTGCCTTCTCCTTACCTTGTACCTCCGTTCGTTAGGATAATTACCACTCCACACGGGGGTTGTCTGCTGCGTGGTTCTCTGCTGACCTCATCACACATGGCCCTTGTGAGCAAATGGTGCACACTGAGTAAGGGTGTGTAGCAGAAAGGCTGAATGAATGAATGAATGAAATATTTGAATAAACTGTTAGGCAGGAACTATTTTGGAAGTGATGGAAACCTAACTCAGATTGATTAGAGTGGGAAAAAAAGAAAGGGATTTCTGAGTCACAGAACTGAGCAGTCTAGGAAAGTGTTGGTGTTAAGCATGGCTAGGGTTTCAGGCATGGCTGGATCTAGGTGCTCCAAAGATCTGTCTGTCAGCGCTTCTTTTTCAGTGGTGGTGTCTTTGTCAGACAGGTGCTCACCATGCAGTTATAGTTCTTCCTCTCATCTCAGTAACTCCTGTGAGGAGAGAGCCCCACCTTTTCCCATTAGTTCTTATGGGGTTGGGTCTCATTGGTTGCAGTTGGCTCTGTGCTTATCCCTGAATCACTGGGGCTTGGGAGATGGGCAGCTTGAATTGGCCAGGCCTAGGTCAC